>RJWH01002446.1:0-27508 GCA_004363575.1 Solenodon paradoxus | reverse complement strand
AGAGAGCGCGAGAGGAGAGAGCGAGAAAGAGAGAGGGAGAGAGAGCGAGCGAGCGAGCTGTGAGCTGAGCTGCCGCTGCCCTTTGATCCTGACTTTAGTGTTAGGGGCTCGGAGACACAGCGCGGCCATAGACACCGCCGCACCGGCACTCATTTATTTATACCTCCCATCACACGCGCGAGCAGCGGACACACACACTCACACCTATCAGATGCGTTTCCATTGAAGAATATTACGCTCGGGGACAAGCCAGGTGCACGACCAAAAATTATAAAAAAAAAAAAAAAGAGAGAGAGAGAGAGGAAAGAAAAGAAGAAAACCCCTCTTCTGGCTCCAGGAAACAAGCTTCAACCCATTGCACACACACCGGAGAGCAGGGGTTTCCCCCTGCCCGCCTGCCCGCCCCCCAACTACCTCCCGGCTCCTGCCAGTGTCTGCCTCTCTGCCCCCACGGGGTTCATTTGATCTCACATTAACCAGGGAGGAGAATGTGAGAAAAGGGGAAAATGCCCAGGAGGAAGCAGGAGCAGCCCCAGCGCCTTCCTTCACGTAAGTCATCCCTTCTCCACCTCCTCTCGTGCCATTTTCTCGCCCTCCCTCTCCTCTTTCCCCTCCGCAGCCCGCTCCGTTGTTTTCTGCATGAGTTTAGGGTTACAGAGGTGAAACTGACAAAGACACAGCCCGGGTTACTCCTCGTTTAGGTCTGTGCTGAGGCAGCCATGTTGGTGATGATCAGCCCCGTGCCCTTTCCATTCTCTCTCTTTTTCTTTCTTTCTCGCACCCCCCCTCTTTTTTTCCTTGAGATCGGGCTTTTTCCCCTTTCCCTCCCCCCGTCCCCACTCCGGGAGGTGGGGGGGAGGGGGCCGCAGCCGGGAGGAGGGGAGTAGTGTGGATGCCGGTTTTTTTTTTTTAATCGGGGGTGGGGGGGAAGGTGGGAGAGGTTGGAATCTTAAAAAAAAATTCCTGTGGCTCCTGCGCCGATGGGTGCGGGGGTCGCGTCGCGCGGCGGGCTGGGGCCGTGACATGGCGTTTGGGGGTGTCGGGGCGCGCGGCCGCCCGCCGGGGACGGGTCCAGGGAGAGGTCCGTCTCCGGCTAAAGGTTGCGCCGGGGTTGGTCGGCCCCGGACCCGGCGGTGGCGGCGGCGGCGGCTGGAGGAGGCGGAGGTGGAGGCGGCGGCGGCGGCGGCGGAGGAGGGGAGTCGGGGGCGGGCGCGGCGGGAGCGGCGGGGAGGGTGTGGGGGCACCGCACACACACGCGCGGACACACACGCGCCGCCGGGCGGCTGCTCCCGCCGTGCCGGGCGAGGGGGCGCGCCGGGGCGCGGGGCGCGGGGCGGGGGGCGAGGCCGGGCCGCGGCGGGCGGATGTGGGGTGCGGGAGCTGCGCCGAGGCGGAGGCTGGAGGCCGGGCGGCTCGCGGCGCGCGAGGTCCCTGCAGAGCCGAGGGGAGGGCGGAGCAGGGCTCCTGGCCGCAATAAAATGCGGGGTCAGTGGGAGCAGACGGAGCCGGGCGAGACTCGGGCTCTCAGACCCCCTCCCCGGCGAGCCGGAGCAGAGTCCAGGACTAAAGTGCAGCAGCCCTCCCGGCCGCAGCCACACACACCAACTGGAGCACACGCCCGCCGGCGCGGCCGGGTCCCCTCCCCTCCTCCACCCGCGCCCCGGCCCCTCTCCGCCCGCCCTCCGGCTTTTCTTTGCGAGACTCTTAACTTTTCCCCCACTCCCTCTCCAGCTCCCCCCGCCCCCCATCCTTCTCCGCGCACAGTGTTCCGAGAGGCTGCCGGAGCTAAAAGTGAAGGAGAAAGAAGCAACTAAAAATATCCCCCGGGGCCGCCCGGCTCCTTGAATGCAGGGGGGAGGGGGCAGGGGCGAAGGCGCGGGGCGGGGTGACGGGAGGAGGGACGCCCGAGGCGCCGGAGGGAGGGGTCGGGGGAGACGGAGGGTCAATTTCTCCGCGCTCCCCCCGCGCGGCTCCCCTCTCCGGCGGTTTGGCGCGGCTCGCTGCCCGAGCCTGCAAAACCCGGGCTGGGGGCGGGAGCGGAGCCGGAGCCGGAGCGCCCGCCCGGGTGTCAGGCCGACGTGGTCGGTCACCTGAAGTTCACGGCGGGTGGGGGAAGGGTTAAGGTTACGGTGTCTCGGGCTCGGGCTGTGTGTGCGCGGTGCGTTTCCGCTGCAGACAGCCAGCCCGCGCGATCGATCCCCCCCCTCGCGAAGCCGCGGCGGCGGTCCGTCCCGGGGGGCGCGCGGGGTGCTCGGGCCGGCCGCCCCCGCGCCTCGGTGCAGCCGGGCCGCGGCGGGAGTGACGGGCAAGGGCACTTGCCGGCTGCCCGCTCCGCAAACATTCCTCTCTCTCTCCTTCCCGGTACGCCGGAGTCGCCGCGCAGGGCTCTCGGGTGTTGCTTTTTTTCCCCTTCCTTTAAAAAAAAAAAAAAAAATGCCCCTGTTCAGGCCTTTCTTCGCCTGCCCGCTAGAGGTTCTGAGGATAATATCACATATGTAATATATATGCACATAAAATCGCTCGCAGGCGGCTGCGTGTAGGGAAATTCTGCGCGAGTCGGGGGAAGGCGGCGGAGCGGAGAGAGGCTCCGCGCGGAGATTCGCAGCAAACTCGCAGCAGTTGCTCGAGTGCACATGGCCGGCCGCCCCGCTCCCGGCTCTCTTCGGGGGCGCCCGGGGCAGGCTGGGGGGTGGGAGGCCGGAATCCTGGGGGGGTTCCGGGGGAGGCTTGCCCTGCTGGGACAAAATAGGCTTTAGTGTTCTCTGCGAACTTGCCCTTAGATGGCAACTTTGCGAGCCGATGAGCTTGTGTGCGAAAACCAGGGCGGTGAGGTTATTTGGTCATTTTCCTTTCTTCTCTTCTGCCTCGGCTAGGAAAAAAAAAAAAAAATGTTGGCGGGGTTAGCGGGAGGGTAGGAGAGAAGGGATTTATCTGTTTCGCGGTGACGGAGAGGGAACGCCTACCCTCCTCCCCTTGGTGTGCGGCGCGGTCGGGCAGCTGCAGCCTGGCCTGCTGGTGACCTTGACCCTGACCTCCTGCGACTACCCTTTCCGTCTGAGAGGAAATTCAGGCTCCATTTTAGCTCGGGTGCTCCGTGGGCCTCTCCTGCGCCCTGGTGCCTGGTGATTCAGTTATATCTTCAAAGTGGACTCTCTCACCCTGTTTTCTAATTGAATACGGTTATCCACTCACTTAAAAAGAAAAAGAAAAAAATCAACTCCCTCTTCCAGTCACATAAAGCCACTTTTACTGAAGTAAGAAGCAATTACCTTTTGGAAACACCATAGGACGACCCTCCAGCTTTTAAAGGGAAAACTAATTTGCGAAGTTTTTCCACTTACCTTTGCACTGAATGGAGTTTTGTGGATGTGTGCCGCCTGTCCTAAGCGTGGTTTACACATGTTTTGTAAGCAATTTGCATTTGGACTAAGCAATTTCTGGGCAAACGGTGTCTTTTGCAATTCAGACACAGTAACCCAAGGCTTGCTGAGTGCCCAGTGAGTCCTGAAGAACTTGCAGTGTGGAGATGGACTATAAATTGGCTTATGTAAAATGAGTGCTCATTGGTATTTAATGTAGAGTATACTTGTAGTTCTAAGTTCCAGTTTCAGTGCAAAAATCTTTATTTATGGGGAGGTGGGGGAAGGATATTTGCTTTCTCTGGAGAAATACTTGGCATCACAGTTAAAAAACAGTAACTCTGGGCATTAAAGTTGCCTATACCAGGGCTTTAAGAAGCTAAATAGGATCAGATTTTTAAACTGACCCTAAAACAGAGGAGTGATGTGTAGAATTTGAGGAGGGGATTGCTTTGAAAACCTAAGCCTTTCTGAGGACATGCAAAAGTGGGTAACAAGCGCAATTGCTGTTAATGCCTTGGAATCTAGAGACCCTGTGAATACACATTTAGTTTTTCAAATTAGCATATAAAAAAACTTTGTTTTGGTGACAAATGAATCTAGGGAAAATTTGCCTTTCCATTTCCTTGTAGCCCCTGTCCCCTCCTGGCCCTGCACCCCATACCCACCGTCACCCCCCAGGCCATGACTCCTAATAGACTCTTTGTGTGTGTTGAATTTATGTTGCTGTGACTCCGTGGAATAGTAGCCAAGCCCACTGTGTGTGGACTGAGGCCACAGCTTCCCACTCGCGGGCACAGACACCAGGGGACCTAGGCGTTCTTGTCGTGCCTAGATGAGCCCTGGAAATCCAGGGTAGCACTTGGTATTATCTGATACCAAGTCTGGGGTGAGCCTCAGCCCCTGGCACGACGTTGGAGCAATTCCCCAGGCTGGACTTGGGCCTGCTAAGGTTTCCTTACTCCTTCTGTTCAACTAGACACCCGTGGGACTGTTTCAGAACCAAATTAGCTTTAGGGATGGACAAGCCTTGAACCTGATACTCCTAACCTAAGCATTAGCTTTCTGATTTAAAATTCTACACAGTCATTTCCTCCTGGGCCTCACCACTGTGTGTGTTTGTTATATGGGCCTCATACATATGCAAAAAAAAAAAAAAAAAAAAAAAGAAGAGAGAGAGAGAGAGACCTGTTCTCTTTAGTTGAATGGTGATCCTCCTGGCTACAGATCAAAAAGGAGCAATGCATTCACTTTTGGAGGTGTTGTCCAATGAAGGGTGTGAAACCTCTACTATTTTTGAGAAGTGACTTGAAAACTTATTACTCAAAATAAAACCTTTATTTTTTTGGCCTTGAGCAATAGTGATCATTTGGGGAATTTACCTAGGACGCTGTTACCTAGGATGGCTCTTTGACAAAAGTTCTTCCCCTGAACAAGTTCCAATACCTTGTCCAGAAAATCTCAAAGGCTGAGCTATATAGCACGCGACCATCTTTAGTGGAATCCCAAACCACATTACCTGAATACGTGTGCTAAGCACTTTTGACCATTATAACTTTTGGGATCACAAACTGGAGAAGGAAAAGGGAATGGAGCGTGGTCCCCTGTGTTGTAAATCCTTTGGCCATTGGTGCCATCAGCACTTCGAAAGATTTCCTCATTAGCTTGAACTTCCCGGAGTTTAGATCCTATTCTATCACTGGAAATCTGCCTGATGCCTCTTCCCAGGGGGGACGCACAAAGGAAAAGTTAATAAAGCAGTTGTTTTATTCTTCGAGTATTTTCATTGTTTACTTAGTTGTGGGTCAAGGCCAGTATAGGTTAGACTGTGTTCTTCATTAACACAACTTGAAAAATTCCCTCTTGCTTTCTAGTAAAATTGGGAAACCTGTTGACTGAAAAGCCCCAGGATCCTTCCCTTCTTTTTCTGTTGTTCCACATCTTTTTATGTCTGTTGGAAGGTAAGGGGTAGAAGACTTAACTCTTTCTCCTGTTTATTCTAATTCACTTTTTCAGGGACAGAAACCATACGGGACTTTTTTGGATGTGACGCAGCAACCTAACTCAGGACTTCTGTCAGCCAGAGCTAATGATTCTGACGGGTCAGGTAGCAGGCGGGGTAATATTGCCTGTGTTCTTCTGAAGGAAATCATATAATAAATACAGAGTGTTTCAGAAACTGGACTTTCCTGTTCAAATGTAGGGAAGACAGCTCCCATTCCTGCTAATGCTTCAAAATATTTTCCAATTAAAAAAAAGGATTTTTAGTTTATCGCCATGCTGCCGTCTTGCTCTGGGAATGACACAGCTGGGGTGACTTGACAAGCGTCCCCTACAAAGTGTTACTAAATCATGCTGGAGACGTATAAATTGGGCAGCTTTCGGCCAGCGCTAGAGCTCACTGTGCGTTTTGAGTTTTTAGAGTTATTTAGGCTGGCCTCTGTTAGGACGGTTCCAGTGAAAGTTTGGAAAATCTCTGTCTTTTGAGGCTTAGAAAATTAGGTGGATTAGGGATCCATGTGTTGACGGAGTGATCAGGCAACTTGCTTCTGGGGTTCAAAGTTGCTTGAAAATACAAGATGTCCTAGTCAGTGTCAGTGTGTTCTTGCTGGATTGGAAATGTAAACTACCTGGCTGGGAGGATTTAAGGAAGTTCGCAGCCCCAGTTATCTGGATTGGGAGGAGACGTGATCTCTACTTGCACAAGAGAAAAACTCACCCGGTATCCCTTACATGCGCAGTGGCGTCTTTGGACTCAATGATGACAAGGTATGAAGGAAAAGATGGAGGAGCCCCTAGTGTCACAGTGAGAGAGGTCCCCTTGGTCTCTGTGACTGGTCAGTAGTGACATCTGCGAACGCTCAGGGGATAGCGTATTCCTGAGAGGAGATTCTTAGGTCCTTTAACCTTCCTGGTGGAAAGTGGCTTTGTCTTTCTCCACTTGTTTTAAACCTGTGCTAGAGGACTGGAGTAGGACAGAGAAATAACAGCAGGCCTGGAGCTGCTCTCTGACTCCGAGTGCTGTATTAGTAATTTTCTGTAATTTAATCAGGCTGATGGCAGAACAAGATGAGAGCGTGACCTACAAAATAGGACTTTGGGGGGCGTTAAAGGCTTTCTGGCATAAGGTTTTACAAGACTCTAGGCTTTGTCGTGAAGGATTTTGAGTTTACTCTTATGGTAGGGAAGTCCAGACCAGGCCTAGTTATGGTGAGATGGGAGTTTTTTTGGTTTTGGGTCCCCCCACCCCCACTTAGATTTCATTACTATTTGGCTTCACTGCCTCCCTCTGGGTTCCCATCTTAGAACAAGATTATTAATGAAGATGCAGCGTTATGTCTGAATCCGGCTTCTCTGTTTCCTGCTTTGCTGGGGGCAGTTCACTAATTCGGACTATCTAGGGCCAAGTGCATAAAATATGTCATGGCTCATGGCAGTGCGAATGCCTTCTGTCATATTTTATAGGAAACGACTGTGCAAAGCACAGACGTTTGAAAGAGCTAAGAGTATTTGATGAGCTGAAGTTTCTAGTCCCTCTTCTGTTCGGGAGCAAGTTTTGTACTTCTGTCTGCTGTGTGTAAATTATGTTTTCTATGACATTAGACGAGCTTATGAGTAGGTGCCGAAGCAGGGGCCTCCCAGGTGACTGCTGTCACTCCCCAAGGGCCCACCTTGGGATGGAATTGCTGTGGTTACAAGGTCGTTCTATAAATTAAAATCAGACTTTGGCTTCAAACTCCTGTTTAGCTGCATGGGTGCATGTTTATTTTTATGATAGTCAGCTTCACGATGTGTACACACACACACACACACATACACACACACGAGGCTGCACTGTAGCTAATTTATAAAATGTACAGTGATACCCGCCCACGGTCTGAGATCAGCATGTGGCCTTTAGCAGCTCAGCTTTTCACAGGCTGACCCAGGATTATATTAAATGCAGCAGATTCCCTGTGCCTAAAAAGGATACTGTTTCCAGCCATCCATTCCCTTCTTAAAAAACAACCTCTATCACTGAAGAGTTCTCTGGAGTTCTTAAATGACTCAGGCTTAGTTACTCTGCTTCTGTTTTTAAGAAAGTCCAACTTCAGCCAAGTGTTATCTGCCGGCAAGGAAGCAATGCAAGGGCGTTTTCTGAGACTTGGAACTGAAAAGGCAGTCTCGCTTTTCCTCTTTGGGATTTCTACCTGGGGCAGACAAGTGCTTAGTCTCCATTAGAGGTGAAGGGGAAAAGAGAGGGGTGAGAGATTGGCTCCGAGGTGAGTACTCTGAAGAAGCTGGCTTTCAGTGGGCTTAGAGAAAGCCCAGGAAGGGGGTCTCGACGTGATTGATCAGTGGGACTCTGCTTATTTGAGACCAGCTACTGTACGTGCAGAGGGTGTTTGATTTTTTCCTTTTTTCCTAAAGTTATACAGCGCTAGGGTCCTTGGCTTTCCTGGTGGTGTATTTTAAAAAGCCTTTGTTGTTTTGTAAGGAGCAGGTCAGGTATATGACTGCGCTCTCCTTTGATAGTGCCTGCCACCTATGGCATGCCTAAAGAAAACCGGAGCGTCACAGGGTCGGGTGGTCAAATGTACATTTTTCAGCTCTGGAGATAACCAGCCGGGTGACCTCAGGCAAGTTTCTTCACCTCCCTGTTCTCCTGTCTCCTCATCTAAATGGTGCTAATAGTTCCTATAGCCTAGAGTTACTGTAGGCGTTAGTTCAATACATATAAATATCCGTATGAAACACACAAAACTATGCCCAATTAGTGCCCACTGCAGAGAAAGACCTCAATTAGCATTACCTATTATTAAGTCTAGAAATACGTTTCCATTTGCCGAGATTCTAATTAGACATTTCTGATCTAGAAGTTTTTGGTGATTTCTGTGTTTGAACTTTTCCATCTATCTCATTAGGGTGACGAATAATAATATGAGATGGTGAAACTATTGTATCAGCTTATGCTAACAAGGTTTGACTGTTTCATAGGCCAATGGTATTACATGAGGCTTTTGCTATAGGAACAAGTTCCTCTGTGTATATGATTTGACCTGAATTATATCTCAATTGTAATAATCATATGAGTTATGACTGGATTTGATTGTAAAGTGAGGATAGTAAATCCACATCCTCACACTTACGATGAGATTTAAATGAGAGCATAGGTATGTGATAAATGTTTATTTATTCAGCAGTCAGCCCGCTGATTAAAATTACTCAGGGGAAATATATATTGGGCTTTCCATGTGTTTTATAGGTAATAGTTCAGATTTTGCACAGAGAGTAGGAAAGGCGGGGTCTGCTGTTTCTAACTGCACAGAACTAAACCAAGAGAACACATTCAGTGAATTTGAAATGAAAGATTGAGGAGTTTGTGTGTGTGTGTGCGTGCATGTGCGCACTCAGATTGGATAAATCTTATCTGAGGTCACAAGCTAGTGGCCTACTGATGTGTTTTGCTTCACACAGTATATTTCAAAACTTGAGACAACAGTTGGAAATGGGCGGTTTCAGAGAAAAATCCAAATTTCCAGCTTCTTTGGAAAACTTGGAAGAGCCCGCAGCACTGGGCCACCTCCCCACATGGCAGCAATCTGCTGTCGCCAGAGCGGCTGCCTCCCCTCCCCAGCATGTGTTCGTCAGTCTGCCACCAGCCCCAGCACTCGGCCTCCGCGTCCCCATCTGCGGGTCCACCTGCCTGCCTCGCGCATGCGCCCCATCTCCGCCTCGGCGGCTCTGGGTTGGACTCCAGGCTTCTGCGTTCTATGTCGTTCATCGCCCAGCCCAGGACTTGTAAGTCGCTTTCCACGGCAGAATGGAGACTGTAGAGAGTGCCGATCACCAAAAGCCTGGTACCAGGTGCCGGAGTTCCAGCCTGGAGGCACCACACTTCACCCACGACCTTACTACGTGTTACCGCAGTTCAATTTTCTCATCTGTGAAGTGGGAGGACACTGTTGGCTTTCTGGGAAGGAAGTGTGTTTCCCACGTAGACAGTGAGCTGGTGTCTGGTACATGGGCCGTGCACTGTTAGTGCTGTTCACATTGGGACCCTGAGGTGTGAATTCTTCTCCGCCAAGGCTGTCCTGTGCTGTGTAATTTACCAAACGCATCTGTTGCACCTATGAATTTTGTTTGTATACATATTTTATATACATATATATCTTTTGATTTATTTTTAAATGTGCAAGTGGGAATGAAGGTGAGTAGGCAGGCAGGCTGTCAGAAAGAGGAGGAAGAAGCATTTTATTTTTTAGTTTTTTTATTTAGTTGTTCACGCTGGTTGGTTTCCCCCAGACCCAGGACTTGAACTCAGGGGTTTATGGCTTGCTCCTTTGAAGGCAAATGACCTAACTTACTCCACTAGGGCACATCACACCTATGAATTCCTGATCATTGTCAGCCAATTCAAGTGTTCTCAGCCCTGGCTGCACATTAGGAATCATCTGGAAAATTTTTAAAAAGTGCAAACCTCCACCCCCACCCCCACCCAAGATTTCAAGTTAAAAAACAACTCAATGGTAGTCATACCTTGGGGACTGAGCTGAAAAGCCACCCCACAGAGGTTACGCACATCCCAAGAACCCAAGTTCAAGACCCAGGGTCGAAGAACAACCAAGATGAACAACTAAGTAAAGTGCTTCTTCCGACTCTCAAAAAATAAGTGAAAAAATACCAAAAAAGCTATTTTTATCTTTAAACAAACAAAACCCCCATGGTTGATTCAAATGGATAAGGAGGGTAGAGGAACCTGTACAAACCTGAACTCCTGCTCTGGGCTGATGCCGGGGTAGCCAGAAATAGAGAGAAGTGATGTTTAGCCTGGCAGCTTATTGACACCATTTGTCAGATTCCTAACCGCCTCCACGCCCACTTGACCAAAGAGCTCCAGGGTCTCACTAGCTTTGTGACCTTGGATAAGTCACCCAATCTCTGTGCTCACCTCCTGCCTTCTTGTAAACCGGATAATAGTACATAACATACCTGCTATTTCTATGATGTTTATGTTCACAAAGCATTTTCACTGGAGAGGAAGAAAGCAGCTCAAGGTCATGAGGGTCAGCACCATCCAGGGCTGGACCATCTGCTGGTCACTGGAGGCCTTTGTATCTCTGAGTTCTTTGAAGTCTTCATGGAGCCCCATCACCTAAAGTGCATGCCTTTGCCAGCTGCAGCTCTTCAGAGACCCTCTGCTCCAAGAGGACCCTTTGTTGCTGATGGAAGCACATTGCTCTGTGATTCTTGAAGACATGTCGCCACTGCTCTTTCTTTCCTCAAAGACTCATTTTGACTTTAGACTGAGCAGAGGGCAGAATGGAGTCTCACACAATAACCCTGAATTTTGTGCTCCGTGTGGAGACCACAGAATGATTAGTGTGATGAGCTGTTCTCTGATCTGTGCTCGTTTGGTCTTACTTGTTAAGCCAGCCATCCTCTCTGAGACACAGCTGTATTGGAGCTGACACAAAGGATAGACTACCGTGTGCTTCAGGAAATATTCCTGAATGGTGCGATTATGATACCTCGCTTTAGGGGAAAGCAATCCTCAAATAATTTTTCTGCATGTTGATCTGACTTGAAGAAAGAGATCAGATTAAAGTGAGCTCTTCTCTGAAATGTATAGGAAGAGAAACCTTTCATAATCTAGAGCTAGATTGGTTAGACGAATCACTCACAGGTAGAAGTCCAATGTACCAGTGACTACTTGACCATTACTGATACGTGAGAAAATGTATGAAAAGAAAAGGAAAAAGTACTACTATTTCATTGTAACTTAAGTGTGCTTCATAAGGCTGGAATCATAGAAATCATAACTATTAATGCTGTTTCTTCGTTTATTTAAAAAAAAAAACCATGTTGACTTTTAATGACAAAAGCTATGCACGCTTGTATACATAATTAGAACTATGTTGAAATCTCTAAAGTAAAATGTGAAAGTCCCCCTTTCTCAACCTCTGTCATCAACTTCCATAAAGCCAATCAACAAACACTATTGAAAATTTAACCTACCTTTGAAAAACAGATGCATTTCAGCGGAGTTTGTTATGGCTCTCTGGGATAAACCAAGTGGGAACTCTTTGGAAGTATTTTAGGTAGATTTATTGCTCACAGGTTCAGCAGGGGTCCTTTCCCTACAAAGGCTGAGCACAGGCTTCCGCTTAGGGCACACTTATATAGGTTAGAGCAAGTGTGGGAGGAGAGGGATGTAAATTATGGGAGGGGGTTTCAAGCACGGGAAGTTCCTTGCTGGCAACTTTCCAGCAAGCTCAGGTCACAGGGTGTTTTTATGGATTTGCTAGCTTGGCGGTTTTTATGGCTTCTGGAAGTGGCCAGCAGGCCTTTTTCTTCCCACAAGTTGGCTGAGTTAAGGCCCGAGTTCAGAGCCAGGGTGGCAGTGTTGGTTTTCTAAACTGATTAAAACACGTCTGTAATGTTGAGTCCTTGACTGGATGCCCTGATTTAAAGGGGAAAATGGATAGGCGACTCACCAAAAGGGAGACAACTTGAATATGGTAGGCTCTTGACATTATTCTCTGAGGAATTAAGCCTTGAGGTAGCCGGGAATGTTTAATTTGAAGATGAGTGAAGGTGGATAAAAATCATGCATGGTAACTACATTCAGTTATAGGACGATCTTGCAAATGGAAAGGGGAGAGAACTTGCTCCGAGTTGCCATTCATTCGAAATTCTCAGCTTGTGCCTGATAACTGATACGTGTTTCATTTGTGCACTCACTGGAGCAGCAGGAACTGGGCCAGGGATTAGGGTGCTGTTGTGTTGAATATAGCACGTCCTTTCCTTGCTCTCCGGAAGCTCACAGGCAAGTGGGCAGAGAAAGAGGTGGAAACAAATCGTTACAAGTCATAGTATTTTCATAGATGTATGAAATGCCGAGCAGAAAACAGACACAGACCAATAGGATTGAAGTTCCAGGGAACATAACTGAAGTTGAAGGCCTGTTGAATAAATAAACCTGTCTGTTAAATCAGACAGAAAATCTTGTCTTTATGAAAAAACTGGTCCAACCAGTTTGAATGTGGCAGGGAGAAATGTTGAACTCTAAAATAGTTTAACTTTATGCAGAATTTGAATTCGGTAGAGCAAGCCTTGTTTTGTTTGGTTTCTTATACAATGGGAACTTCAGCAGGAGGGATACATCACTCAGTACCCCCAGCTGAAAACCTTTGTGGAGTAAGGGCATTTGTCGACACACATGGTATCACCGTAGAACAGTGAGGGTTCGATCAGCTGAGAGCTGTTTCTGTTCGGTGCTCATCATGAAGAAAATGCTGGGAGCGTTTTCCTGGATCACTGCAGATGTGTCAAATGCAGTCTCCCCTAACAGTTCTTTCAAATGTGGACACAAAACAGTCTCAGAGGATAAGTACGAATCAACATGCTAACAAGTGTATAATATGAGTTAG
The DNA here is from genome assembly GCA_004363575.1 of Solenodon paradoxus. NCBI lineage: Eukaryota > Metazoa > Chordata > Mammalia > Eulipotyphla > Solenodontidae > Solenodon > Solenodon paradoxus. The sequence goes on along the minus strand of RJWH01002446.1, from coordinate 14,736 downwards.
ATGTGTAAATGTTTGAGGAAATATGGAATGAGAGCAATGGGTGAAAGATTCTTGGAGAGGAGTGATGCTTAAAGCATTCTCAAGGAGGCGAAACATCTAAGTCTTGAGAGAAGTGAGGAGAGAGCATTCCACAGAGGAGACATAGCTTTAAGCCACAGAGGCTGAAATAAACCTAAAGTGTGTGGGAGACGCTAAGAGAAGATATTTTGTTGAACCGGAGGCGCCATCTTGGAGATGTAAGGATAGGAGGCAGGAAGATTGTCATAGCAGCTGACGGAGGTAATAGGGGTTGATGATTGCTAAGTTTAGTGGTTTGGGTCCAACACAAAAATCCACTGTGAAATGTCGTTTCTTTCACTGTGATAAACATGATGGGGCCTGCTGGTCTGAAGGCAGACATGGCCTTTGAAAGTAGGGAGGCTGTTGGAAAAGCTATTGGGGATGGATGGCAGTGGATGCGGCCTTTGAAGGAGACTGTATCCGGGGGATTTACACTGGTGGCCGCCTCTCTGGAGCCTTGCTGCAGATTCTCAACCAGGGATTGCCCCCTCTGTCTTGCCCCTTCTTCTCTAAAGAATCTTTGGTGTCCTTGGGTAAAGGAAAGCGCTAATGCAGTGCCTCTGTTTGACGGGTAGAGAGTACATGTTATTTACAAAAATGACAGCTGTAACAGGTAGACATAGGTGATGGGTATAATGGTCAAAGGAGCCTCTGTAAACCTGCCGCCCACTCTAGCACATTTCTACACTGTTGAACCTCTCCCCACGCTCTTCTTCTGTGACCTGGCCTCCAAGGGGTCCCATGATCCTAAATCATCTGTTTACTATTTCCCTGGCCTTTTCTCTCTAGCCTTCCCATATTTAATTCTGCTTGTCTCTGAAAGGTATAAAGATGGTTAGTAAGCAACATGTATTCTGTACCTTGTCTTTCATTCAACTGTTATCTTTGTGAGGTCTCTGCCTGCTGTGGCCCATTCATTTTCACCGCTCTCGTTTTATGCTGTAGAAACATACCACAGTGGGGTGTGGTTTGTACCCACTTTCTGCTGTTATGAACATGCATGTACATCTCACTTTGGACTTCGCGTCAATGTCTCTAAGTCCCTGGTTCTCAAGCATTTTGGTTTCAGGGTCTTAGGAAAATTTGTTGAAAAACTCCAGTGAGTTTTTTGCCCCTGTGCATTGTAGTCCTCTTAAATTCTATTCGAGATGAAAACTGAGAAATTAAATATTTTTATTGTTAAAAGTAATTATTTTAACCCACGATCTGTTAACTGTAAATAGCACATTCTTATGAAAAATACACTTTGCCCGAAAAATGTCATAGGAAGAGTGGCAGTGTTTTATGTTTTTGTAAATCTCTTTAATGTCTGGCTTAATAGAAAATAGCCAGATTCTTATATCTGCTGCTACATTTAATCAGTTGTGACATGATGTTTTGAATGGAATATCTGAAGAAAATCTGGCTTCACACAGAACTCTAATAGCCTTTTCAGATCATTGTGGATATTCTTTGAACTTATGCCAAGACTCAGAAAGAGGTAGCTTCTTAAAGGTGAGTTGCAACTTGGAATTTGAAACAATTAGTGAACTTTTTGTTGTTGTTGTTGTTACATTAAAATCTGCTGGGGTCTCTTGCACTTTGGATCACTCTGCGTATAATACCACACACCTTGAAAAATATCATTTGAAAAATATTGCCTCATTGGGTTATGTAGCTCTGCCCGATGACACATTTCATTATACAGTAAAACATTTTTGATAACAATACTGATCTCTTTGAAAAGTCTATCTTGGGAAACTGTCCAGTTCACAGAATAGGGTATGGGTTTTCCAAAATCTTAATTCTTGCTTGAAAGCTTGAATGTGATCATTGGCTACAGATTTTGTCAGTTTTTCCTTAATGTTTTATTTAGCCTTACTTCATTTATTTCCATGAACTAATCTGCCAAAGATCCAAATTTGAGTGACCATAGTTTGTCAGTTATTCTTTCAATTAAAAGTGATGTTCCATAAATACAGTCACTACTAGTTCAGCTCCCAACTCAATCACCCATGTCTTTTTCCTTGAGCCAGCCATCATATTTCAGCAAGGGCAGAAGTACTTGATGCATACATTTTCTTACATATAGTATTAAAAAGACATATTCTCAAGGGTCAATCTTTAATAACATTAATATCTTTTAGTGCTGTATCATCAAAGACATTGTTTAGTGAAACTGACTAGCGTGTGTGTGTGTGTGTGTGTGTGTGTGTGTGTGTGTGTGTGTTTACAGCGAGTGTGACTGGGGAAAAATACAAGGATTATTAGTGCGGTTTGGTGCCAACGCCTTGATTTGAATGAAGGGGCCAGCATTAACCTTTGTTGCTTCTGTATCATCAGTACAAATGTCAGCAGAATGAAAAGGGCAAATGACATCTTAGTGTTATGAAAACAGTTTGGATCTGGAGAATCCCTGAAAGGGTCTCCCAGACCTCTAGGGGTCCGCAGACCAGTCCTCTGGGGTGTCCACATGAGAATGGAAATGCCAAGTCATGTGGGTGCCTTCTTAACTGTACTTCATTATTCGAATGCAGCATTTCGTGGCTATTTTCATTGAAGCTCCCTGGGGATGGGGAACTGCAAATTTGGATGAAAATAGGCATTTGGCTCTCTAATAGATCTGTTTTTTAAAAAAATAAGGTTTCACATAAACTCATCTGCAAAATTACTTTCTTCTCCAAAAATTCACATGTAATGTGGTTGGTCCATGAAGATGCTCCCTGTTCCCCAACATTTTCTGGCATGGCTGTTAGAGAAGGAGAACTCTAGTGGGTTTTATTGGTCTCGCATGATTCATCTTACAGAGGACGTAGTTACACATGAGAGATGGCTAAGGTGCTCAGGCCTGGAGACATGAGTATTTGGGGACTAATCGTGTGTTTAGGGATTGCTATCCTCACTGTCCATTAACCAACTCACTCAAGATAAATAGTCTGGGGGTGACCTGGATACCAGCCATTCCCCTTCCTCTCTCATCAAAGCGATCACGAATTCTTTTGCTTCAACTTCTGAAATATCCCTAGGTTTTGTCTTGCTTACTCCCTGCTACTGCTTTAGTTTTTGCTCTTATTTTCTCCCCTAAGAATCAACATTTTCTTTTCCTTTTTCTTTCTCTTTTTTTGTATCTCAGTCCTGTGTCCTTCCACCCCGGCTCCATATAACTGGGTATTCACTCTCTACCACAGCAGACCTTCCAACTGCTTGTGTAATCCTGACCATCCTTACATAGAATCCTTTAGACATTCCTAAAAAATGATGGTTTTCTATTCCATTTTTTTATTTTTTGAACCCCTGGCCCAGAGTCTCGAACCTGAGTCCTCCAAAGGCTTTACACAACCAGCTCCTTAGCCTCTTCAGCTGTCTGAAGTTGGCTAGTCTTAAAACACAGGAGGTATCTCATCGTCTTAGCTCTTTTTCTTCCATCCTCCCGTATAGTCCTTGTTTCACTTGTTTTATCTGACTTGCTAACCACGAGGCTCCTTACAGTGGCATTTTCTTGCCCCTATTTTTGGAATGTGGTCAGCCTACTTGATTTTCCTGATAGTCTTCAACTGGTCCTTCAATGTGCGGTCCTCTAAGAAATCTTTCCTGCTTCCCGAAGTCCCCTGTCATTGCCCCACCTATGGGGCAGAACTGGGCACCCTACTCTGCTTCCCCCCATCTCCCATAATGCCTTCCATGCTACGTTATAATTCTTTAGTCACCTATGTCCTATCGATGGTGAGCTAGTGTTCACTTTTGTACATTCTTGCACATAACAGTACCTGAAATAAAGCAAGTAGTCAGTAAAGAGTGTGAACTAAGTGAGCAAAAGGATGCAATTAGAACAGGTCACAGAATTAAAGAGCTAGGAGGTGTTCTAGAAATATCATTGCCTGAATGCATGGATGGGTGAATGACGTGAAGAAGGAGATATGGTATCAAAGGGTCCTAGAGGTGGAAAGGGTTTTGCAGAACATCTGCTTTCTTCTCAGAAGCGAGAAAACAAGCGGCCTGAACCATGGCAGGGCCAGGTGGGAGGTGCTGAGCTGTGCATGGGCGTTCACAGGGACCTGGCCTGGAGGTGGCTGGAGAGGGTCACGTGCTTCCAGAGGCTTGCCGAGGAGAGAAGAGGCCGTGGCCCACACCCCACACCACTGGGGGACACCACAGTCTGAGTGCAAGAGAGACCGTCTGTGGTTGCAGCCTGTGGTATGTTCCAGAATGCAGAGTCCCTATTGGCTATTACTATTGGCTGCTGCTTTCTCTCTGCTCTCCAACTGTGCCAAGACTGTAAGATTTTCCTGATGACTGGGCATATTCGACAGCTGGATTCCATGGTCATAACAACCAGAAGTTTCCTGTCCTCTTTGGTTGAGGTGATTATGATATAGCGCTTGGAGGTAGGCCCTCTGATTCAAAATACCATTTCTTCCCATGTGAGGTTTCTGGATGCTGGGTGGAGATCAGCGGGGCGGAGATTACCCACTAAGTGCTGGCTCAGGGCTTCACTTCCATCATTCTGACTGTCCTCACAAGAACACCGAGACCGTGTGGCCATTCGTATCCTGTTCTGTAAAGGAGAAAAGGGTCGATGGCAGGTGGGGGGCGGGGTGGGATTTGAGTGCGAGGGTCTGACCTCAAATCTGGAGTCCTTTCTGTTGTTCCTAGCTGCTGCACCTTCTAGGCGTGGCCTTTTGCTGCACATGAAAACCGACCGAGGCCTGTTTGATTCACGTGGTAAATCCTCCAAGCTGCCTTTGTGTCGTTCACTTACCAGGTGGAGAATCTGTAGTTTTCCAGGAGATGTTGCCTGATGCTTTGCTGTCTGCAGACGTCTTGCCATCTCTGCCAGGCAGGGCCCACGGTCTGAGTAATGGGCAGAGTGTTCCCGGTACAGGAAGTCCTCATTCACCTCACCGTGGGTTCTTGGAAACTGCGATGTAGAATGAAACTAACCTGACCACAGCCTAATTGATAGAAATAACAGTTAAGTTCCTATGACCTATGTCGGGGTCACAAGAAATAGCCAAATTTCTAAATAAAGACTCCAGATATCTCTAATATGAAACCATCATATACATTCAATCATGCCTCTTCCAACCCACAGGGTCTCTGGTGGCCGGAGTCTCTCCCAGCAGCTCAGGCTCAAGGGGGGGTCCCTCCCTGAAAAGGATGCCCACAGCAGGGTGAACTCACCCTCACCCCGTCTGGGGAAATGAGACACGTCAGTGACCCTTACATGCACATCCGTGGGAGGTGGAAGAAATTGGAGACAACCCATCTGGACTTGGGAAGACATACAAACATGCATGGACAGGGGCCCCCACAGGAAATATTTTTTCACCAATGTTATAACTAGAAAGCAATACACAAATTTTTAGAAAAAGCGAAACTAAGGGAAAGCAGAAAAAGTCATCCAGGTTCTCCGGCAGAGACAATGGGTTTTGAGATACTTCTTTTCCTCGTGGCACCAAGTGACTTGGAAAGAAACGACATTTTTCGGGGGATAGCTCTATTCCTCGCACCTGCGAATATTTAGTATTTAGTGGTCCATTTTGTGTCAAAGACACAGCAGAAGTTTGCTTGCTGGTAATTCCAACTTCAGACTGGAGTCCAGTCTCAGCTCAGTGACTCCTTCATCCTGCGTTTCCCAGAGCCCTTAGCTGAGAGATACTAGAATGACCTGCCTTCCATTAGCATGTGTGGGTCTCAGGAACCCTCTGAAATGACTCTGCCGCATCTCCCGAAATCTGTGTACATACTGGTGGCCCCTTTGAATAAGATCTTGCTTCTGTTTCTCTTCTTTTAAGTACTTCCATCTAGGATTTTCAGTCATTCCCTAGCTACCTGACGCTTTCCCAATAAAATGATTGGAAAAGAATCAATGATCCAATAATGGATTCATAGGGCATCAGTTCTGGAAGGATTGTGAAGATCATCTAAGTCAGACTTTTTCAGCACTAATAAATAAATAAATGAAACATCTGAGGGGCCCTGGTCTTTATGGAGATCTCCAATAAAAAGAAAAAATCAAAGCTAGGCTACACTGATAAGGCTTGTGCTAAGGTGGGAAGGAGAGATGGGTTCCTCCCAGCGTCCTGGGGTTTGTGTGGTGTGGGTTCTAAATCGCTGACCTGTTCTAAACCTTCACTTTAGGGATGAAGAAACTGAGGCACCAGGGTGCTTAATGATTTGTGCAAGTGTCTGGATGAAGAAGACAATGATGAAACTTGCCACCATCGATCTGAATTTCCAATGCTGTTTTAAAGCACCATTTTGCTTCTATCATGAAGAGAAAGCACCTGTTGTTTAGGGCAGAGGTCCATAAGCTGTGGCCTATTTTGGTGCAGGCCCTGGAGCAAAAAATGGCATTTACATTTTTAAGGGTTGTTTTAAAAAAATTGCAATAGTAACAACGACAACAAAAGCTTAAGATTGCGTGTACCCCCCACAGCCTAATATTTACTACCTGGCTGTTTACAAAAAAAAAAAAAAAAAAAAAGATGGCAGACTCTGCAGCAGTCATTACCGCTGATATCAGAAATACCTATAGAATTTAGTGTTGCCTAAAAAAAATCTTCACAACCTGGAGACTTAAAACCTGATTAACTGAGCCTATTTATACTAAAAGGCTTTTCAAACTTGCGTTCCTCAAGTGAATTTCTTTAAATTGCCTCCATGCATTTTCATCCTTCTTTTCAAATACCGGGATAGACTAGTTGACTAAGTTCTTAGACTAAGTGAGAAAGTTGCAGCTTGAACGTGGTGGACTCTTCTGTGGTCTGGAAGATGGAAAAGAAGTGGTGTGCTTATTCAAATATAAAATTGGAACATTTTAGGGATTCCTCATCAGACAACAACAAAAAACATGTTAAGACAGGAGTCACTAAGGTATGAATGAGGCAAGAGGTCACTTCCCAGAAATGGTGAGGTCACCTCTGGGAAGCGGCAAGGGCACTTTGGGGCCTGCCAGGGGGACTTGGGGGGGTTCTTTTGAGCATCTCTTTTGAGTTTGATTCTTCATCTGATGCGGAAACAGAATATATTCCCTAACCTCATCCTTTGCACTTGATACATTTCCAGAAGCATCTAAGCTGTGTTGGGAAGTGAGATGAATGTTTTCTTCTCTGGAGCTAAGCCCGTGGTGACAGTTAGAAAAGCACTAGGCTTCTATCAGGTGAAAAGTCTAGCAGAGCTTTCTTAGTAAAAGCCAAGTAGCATGCCCGAGGAAAGCCAGAGAAGAAAGGACATCACTCTCGGGATTCTCCAAAGAGAATTCAATGAATCAAACCCCTGGATGCCATTGTTCAAGCGGTGCTAATCTAGCGACAGGGGATTCTGGCCCCTGTGTCGTTTGCATTGTCTTTGGCTTTCCATCATGGACTCCTGATGTGTGTGCCAGAGGGAGGCAGAGGAAAGAACAGGAGACAACAAATAATACTTCTGATCACTTGATGACAACTCTGGCATAAACCCTGGTCAGAGTAAAGGTTAAAATTGTTGACCTAAGTCAGTGTTTACCTCTCTTTGAGTTAGCCTCGTTCTTGTAATCGGCTGGCCTTTGGTGCAATGGATTCTCAGGTAAAACCGTAAAAACATCCTCTCACAATTCCATAGCACCCATATCTTTCGGTGACTATGTGGGGGTTGAGAGCTGCCTCCCTGTTGTTGTATAGACATTTAATCACTAAATAAAAAGCAATTTTATCTCTTCCCCTGCTACATCTCTTCTCCCCACTCCCTGCCCCAGCCCTTTTATTTTCGAATATACATTTATTTTTTAGTAAATAAAGGATTTACTGTGTGAAATTTTCCTTTGGCAGGCAGAATGATTATGACCATAGTCTATTTCACAATAAGGCACATGATGTCAATGTTTGGTAAAAGTGCCTAAGAAGAAATGTATCATTTTATGCCTAAGCTAAGATTTCAGTAAGTAGCCATTTATCTCTCGATAGAGTGCTGTCCTTAGACAGTGGAGTGCATTATTATGTTATTAGGGCTTTGTGTTGTTGTCATTACATTCTTTTTTGATCTATTAAGAATTTCCTGGTAGTTTGGTAATTTATCGTTCATCTTACAACAGGTATTGGTAATGCTGGAATGAAAACATTTATACAGGAGGAAATAAAAGTCAAGGAAGCAGATAATCGACCGATTTATCAGCCTTAGCAGACAATTTTTCTGATAATGCTGTGGTAGGCATGGTAAATTTGCTTCTGATTGCTGGAGGGGACAGATTCTATGCGCTTTTTGTGACATGGAGGTGCGTGAAGGGGTGAAGGCGTCAGAAATCAATTCGGGACTAACCAGTACTGGTGGGTTTCTGGGTTGGCCGGTGGTCGGTAGATTCGTGCTACATTTTGAACGATCCCTCTGTTAATTCATCGCTCTGATATCTGTGGAGGCGAGAATACTTTGTTAGGAGACTTTTGAGTGGCTCTGGTAGTAGGGCATGCCCTTTTTGCTTAATGTCTTTCTCAAAATCTTTTATTGCAAAGAAATTTGGCTGAAGCGTGGAGATGGGCAAACGTAGCCTGTGAGTCTGCCTCGGAGGACCCCAGACTGAGCACTAGTGTGGTCAGGTTTGTGCCATCGATCCAGCTTATACAAAAACTACAACGCTAACTAGAGGTTAGAATCTACAGCTAAGCCGGTCCAGGAGGAAGTCTCAGGCTAAGCTCATTGCCAGCGGGAGGGCACGGCTGTAGCAAAGTACCCTTACACGCGCAGCTTAAACCACGGAAGCGTATCGTCTCACTCGTCTGGAGACCAGAAGTCCAAGTTCACGTGCTGGTGGAGCGCGCTTCCCCTGCAGACGTCAGGGCAAGTTCTCCCTCCTAACTCTGAAAGTTTCTTGGTTTGCGTAGCAGAACTCTAGTCTTCACATAGTATTGTCCCTGTGTACTTGTCTCTGTCTCACAGTGTCCCTTTTTTATGAGGACACCAGTCTTATGCAATGAGGGACCATCTTCAAGAAGTCAGCTTGATCACCTGCAATGACCCTATTTCTAAATAAGGTCACATTCACGGATACTGGGGGTTAGGACTTCAGTTGTTTGTAGAGGGACACAATTCAGTCTATGACAGGACTTGTATCCTTAGTTTACACATGGTTAGTAAGCCTGGTGACGGTTATTTTTCAGCTACAACAAACTAAAAACCTCAAATTTAGAAGGGAAGGGCTCTGTGCAGAGCTTACTGGAGAAAAAAATTCAAAAAGACTAAGTACAAATAGTAACAAAATACACAGTTGCGTGGGTCCATTTGATAAAGGGCAAGATGCGTGAAAGTCCTCATTGTTTTTGAAGCACCTGCATATGTTACATAGTCACTGTGTTTAAATCATCATACCCTGAAAATCGCATTACAGTAAAACCAATGGTGACTACCTGAAGGTAGTTTGATGTTTACCTTGACAAACTATTATATCTTCTGAAGATCTGGTCTTGAACCTTGTGTTGTCTCTCACTGAGAGTATATATCGGGTAAGCCATTAACCTTTCCGGAACCTTCCTTTCTTGATCTGTAAAATGAAGAGAGTGGTTGACCACATAGAATTACTGTGAGGACATGTTTGTAAATCAGCTATTATGGGACTTTGGATAAATCACTGGCCCTCTCCAGACCTCTGCCTAGAGACTAGCCAGATAGATGAGATCTCCCAGGCTTTTCTTCTCTAATTCATATCATAGCACAAACTGCTGACTTAGCGAGTATGTCCACCATGGTGTTGTACACACACCCCAAGAACCTGAGTTCGCATCCCAGGACTGGGGGAGAACAATCAAGATAAAATAAATAATATGCTTCTTCCTTCTCTCTCTTCCTGCCTGCCTGCCTACTTGCCTTCATTCCTGCTTGAACCTTTTCTTTTTTTTTAAAAAAGTAATTCATGTAACAAAATCACAATTCAACCAATGAAGGTATACTTCCTGATGCACAGATCCATTGCACAGTCGTAGGAAGTTGCTTCACCCCTTGTCTTTAGCTTGTCTCTCTGAAGTGGGGGTGCTTCTCTAACTATATGGACAGGAGCAATAGCTGAGGGAGCTTTAGTGAACGCTTTCAGACATTCTTGCTTCACGCAGTAGGGTGCATATTTCTCCAGAGTCCATGGCTACCCAGAGATCAGTCCCTCCCCCAAGAATACATTTTCCTGGATGGTTAGCAGGAAATACCCCCATGAAGGATGAACACCACAGTAGTGCTCACTCAGAATGTTGAGCTGAAACTCAAAAGTGGGGCCTCCTGGAGGGGCTTCCACTTCCATCCCACCTCCCTCTGGGGTCAGTTCTCTTTCCTTGGCTGCAAGGGAAACTTTGATGGCAAACAGGGTCTTTTCCTACTTCCATGTTGGATTCACATGGGAAAAATAAAATTATTATTTGTAATCTTGAAAATTGTTCCCATTTGTTGTACAGGTTTCCCTCACACTATGGAAATAGAATTTTCATGAAATCTATCAGAAGCCCCAGTGGCATAAAGTGAAGAAACAATTACCATTCATGTATATGGAAAAGTGTTTGCTAGTCCCCAGACCCCAAAATAACCTACCAAATAACACATAAAACCTAAAATCACACTAACAAAGACTAAAAGGAGGAATGATATGATATATACACAGCCTGTCTAAAGCAGTTCCCTGGGGGGCATGTTGGGGTTTGGGGGCCACTCATGGGGATGGAGATACCCACTGCCTCTCAAAGGGCAGCTACAAAAAACACAGTGAATGCTGCATTTTACCTTTTGCCATAAAAACAAAACTTCAGGTTTCTTTTGGTTATTGCAAACAAGTACTAATGTAGATCTTTTATAAAAGCAAAGTAGCATAATGAACATTTTCGAAAAGCAGGGGATACCTGTACTCAGTGTTACCTTTCTGATTGTTAAGCACATTTTTCTTCTTATTCTTGCATTTGACAAATAATAACTGAGCTCCTGCTCCTTGCTTGGTACCATTCTAAGTGCTAGCGATATGACTGCAAATAAAACAAAATTCTCTTTCTCACAGATTTTCTATTTAATAAGTTGAGATGTTTGAAGAGAGATCCAGGGGAGTTACCATGTGAGTTTTTGGAGGAGAAAAAAAAATTCCAGTAAAGGAACTGGCAAGTGCAAAGGCCCTGAGGCAGAGAGGGAGTGGTGGGAAATGAGGTCAGTGGGATACAGATTACATAGAATGTAGTGATTCTAATGGGAGTAGTGGATTCTAACATAGTATTCTTCAAAGCCTACTCTTGATGCTGGTTGACAATAGCAGGGTAAGAATTGGAAGTAAGGCCCCAGTGGGAAGGCTATATGCATAGTCCAGGCCAGGGAGGGCAGGGCTGTACACCAGGGTGGCAGTGACAAAAAGGGTGAAAGGTGGCAGACTGACAGTAAAACCAGTCGTGCCTGCATCTGAATTCGATTCCGGGTATGAGAGGGAGAGGAGTCAAGACTGGCTTTGGGACCGAGCAGGTATAGTGATGGAGGAGGTGCCCTCTGTTGTGTGGGACAGTTTGATGGAGGAGTTTGGATTTTTTCTGGACAGTAGAAGTTGCAACTAATAAGCAACTTTGTATGTTAATATTGCAACTGACTTAGATACTGTTTGGAACTCCCTCTGGGGCTAAGGGGTGAAGTGTTCATTTCTTACCTTGGTTTTACTCCTGGATCTCTACAGCAATCATCTGAAAACATTGTTATGTGCAGAATATTTATCTTGTTCTGGGACCCTCCTGCTATCTCGGTCTTATCCTCTGCAAACTTCCGCTGGTCCTCACACCCTCGCGCCACCTTTTCCCCAGCTGGACTGGTGACAGGGATCTGCGCGTCTTCTGCACTCTGGCAGTTTAAAATAACTAGTTCTTAAATTTTCCCCTGACCTTGCTGACAGCGGTTGGGTGTGCTGGGTGCGGGGGCTTCCATCCTGATTTGGGTCCTGCAGTGCTCAGGGCCGGCTGTGCATGAAACTCGTAAGTTGGCCTGTGGACTTGGGGTCTCTTCGTTTGGGGCAGAACTGCTGTGGGGGAAGTGCTAAGGCTTTCAGGCCACAAAGGGGCCATTTGAAAAATGGCAGGTAAAACCAGCTTATATAAGGTTATGTTTTACGCTTAATGTCATAAAGTTGGTTCAGGGGAGACTGGCATGCAGCCTCCATAACCTTCACAGAGCCTCACGGAGGTCATCCTTTCTGGTTGCTAGTCCTGGCCTCTCTCCTGTGACCACAGGTGCAGCTGTGGAGCCCGCCCCCTGGCTTCAGTGAGAGGTGTGGGGGGGGGGGGCAGCTTACCTTTCACAGGGCAATCAGATAGGGAAAGACTTTGCTCCAGTGAAAACCTTGAACCTGTTGCATCCAGGGAAAGGTGGCCAAGAGGAGGCCAACCTCAGAGAAGAGCCTAGAAGCAAATGAGAGACCTCTGTGTGCCCCTTTCATGGTATGAAAGAAACACCTAGGTCTTGTGGTCCTGCTTGTCACCGAGAACCCAAGACCTCCTCTTGCTCTTCCCCCGCAGGGCAGGACTTTGAGCAGAAATAACAAAAATGAGCTCGTGATCCTCCCTTAAGCATTTATGATCTAGGGGTTTGACCTCAAAACTATCGACAATTGGTAAAATAGGCTCTTAACATGGTGCAAGGTGGTGTGCTTTTTAAAGTGGGAAAAATCACCCATATTTTTTAAAAAAGTGCATGTAATTTATCCAGTAGTTGTCACCCGAATATTCATTTCTCTGTGATCAGTTGGGCAGTTTTATTTTTTGATCGTTGGCAGCGGGGAGCAAGCCCACTGAGAAGTGAATTTCCAGGGCCGTCTGTTCACATCTTCATTCTTGGAGGCGGTTTTCCAGAGCCCCCTGCGCCGCTGGAATGACCCAGCCCCTCTGCGTTGCGCGCACACCCGCCCTGCTCCTTAGGGCCCTGCCCGTCATTGGGTTCTGCGCCTGCGCAGCCCTCAGCCTTCTTGGTTGGAAGCTGTGGCGTCTGTGGGCATCTCCCTCTTGGCAGAGCACTGCTCTAGACATGTCGGTTGAATGTAACCCACTGTGGGCTTTGGCTTTGCTAAAACCTTTGTATACACCTGCTTAAACTTGAACCACTTCGGTAGAAAATTGCACGGAAGCGTTGGTTTTGTGATTGGTGGGAGGGTATGGCTGGTATAACTGATAATGCTGGTGGGTGTGGAAGCCTAACATGTGGGCGAGGCCGTGTAGCTCTGCAGTGTGTTTGATGGAAAGGGAAACTGGCAGCTTTTTATTTTATTTTAATATTTATTGACATAATTTTGATTTATAAAATATTATAAGCCCATATGTGCTAGTTCCCCACTCATCAAATATATGACGACACAACACACCCACCACCAGATGACCGAAAGTCCTCACCATTGTCCCCTGGACCCACCACCATTGCTCCTCACACACCACCCGCTTCCCCTCAGTTCTGTTGTCAATGTCCAAGGGTATTTTGTTTCAATATTGTTTTTACAGAAGGTGATAACTGCTAAAGCAGTGTGGGTAGAACAGTGAAATGTGAGTTGGAAATGCTGTAGGATGTTGTTATAATATTTTAAATATTTAAGCACGCCCTTGTGGCTCACACGGCTGACATGTTGTTGTGGGGACCACGTGCAGCCTGCGTTCAAGACCTGGGGCCCAGGTGGAAAAACAAAATGAACAATTAAATAAAGATGTCTTTGCTTTGTCTTTCTGTGGAAGCTTTTTAGATGACAGTGAGCCAGAAGGTTAGGTGCTAGGTCCCAGGTGGACACACCTGTGGTCCCAAGAAGAGCAGGTTGATGGCTAGAGAGCTAGCAGACTGAGCAGGAGGAAGTTCCCTCCAGAGGACACCTGGGAGTTAGAGCCTTGTTCTTGTCAAAACCTGCTGGTTAGATTCACTAGGACCCACTGGTGGGAATGGTTTGTGGTGGAATTAAACTTGGCGCTTCAACCACTTGCTTACTTTAACCTCCACCAAAAAGGCATGAACCTTCATAGATGCTTCTTATATTCTTTTCTCTCTCTGCTTCTGATCGTTCTGAACAAAGATATCCTGAGTGAAATATTGGTCCAATTAAATGCATCTGATTAAAGACTGTCAAACTGAAAGGGAAATGAGTTGAAAAAAAAATGCAGCCTGAGTTGTGGGTATGGAGTTACCGAATGTCTGCTGGAGAACTGAATTATAAATAAATGTGTTAGGTAGTAGAATTTTGTTTTGTTTTCTTTAAAGGGGAAATATTTGCCACATGGAAACAAAATGTAGTCAGCATATTTTCATTCTGTAATCGCACCATTTCTATTCTTAATTCTCTGAGTTTTGCTCTGAAGTGAAAAACACAAAAACAGACGGTTGGGTAAAATTGACAGGGGTGCCTGGCTGTTGGAGACAGAGGTTGTTGTAAAATTAGCAGTAGAAACAGCGTCCTATTCTGGAGGTTAAAAATAATGCATTTACAAGGAAGTATTTACATTGGCCCTTCAGAGGCTTCCCTAGAGCCTGGGTTGGGAAAGCACAGGAAGCCTCTCTGAAAGGTGACATGGGCCTGTCTCTGGGATGTGGTGTCCCCTTCTGTGCCTGATGATAGACAGGAGGAGGGGGAGGCTCTCAGATTATGAGAGATAGTAAAAAATGCGACCTTTCTTGTTCCAGTTTGTGGTGTCCATTGGATGACCTCCCTGTTCACAGGAAAGCTCAGCTTTCCGTTTCCCCGTGAGGGAATCTTTTCCC
>RJWH01002445.1:0-231516 GCA_004363575.1 Solenodon paradoxus | reverse complement strand
AAGGAGGGAGGAAGGGAGGGAAGGAGGAAGGAGGAAGAGAGGGAGGAGGGAGAAAGGAGGAAGGAAGGAAGGAAAGTAGAAAGGAAGGAAGGACTTTCATTTATTTGTTTTATTTGTTCCCTGGCCCCAGGTTAGGAACCTGGATCTGTGGGCTTTACAGGGTCCACACCCCAGATGCAGGCTTTATGTCTGAATTGCCAGGGCCTGCCGATACCAAATACCTTTGAGTTCAACATTCACAATACTGAGCTAATATAAAATTTAATGAATTTATGTAGTTAACTAAACATAGTTTAGAAATGATACGCCTGTGGCTTAAAGTCAAATAAATTCTTGTAAAAAAAGTTGAACAAGTTATGTAATGTGGATGTGAATATTAAAAAAAGAAACAACTTTTGGGCTTGCCCTTGTGGCTCAGGCAGCTGAGATGGCTGGGCCATGGACCACATAAAGCCCAGGATCTGGGTTTACGACGAGGGGCCAGGGAAAAAACCAGAATAAAAACAGATAAATAAAAATGCTTCTTCCTCCTCTTTCTTCCTTCCTTAAAAAAAAGAATTTCTTTTGCTATTTAATTTGGTTATTGGAAAACTTTGAATATATCTGGAACAATTGAGAATGTGAATCTGTTTTTAATTATTAATTTTATAAAGCATAAATTCAGATCAAGTATTTCTGATGAAAATTTAGCATATAAATGAAGATATGTTATAAATATAAAATACGTACTGGATTTTGAAGACTTAGGAGAACAGATATCAATAATTTATACTGATTTCATGTCGAAATTATAGTATTTTGAGTCAAGTAAAATATATATATATATCATAATTAATTTCACTTGTTTAACTTTCTAAAATATGGCTACTAGTGAGTTTAATATTGCATATGTGACTTTCATTGTGTTTCTAATGGACAATGGTGATCTAAAGAGACATGACTAGCACAGCACTCATTCTCTACACTAACGGCCTTGAGAGGACTTCCATATGGGTTTGTAGAGTGCTTAGTCAGTACAGTCTTGGAGTAAATAGCAGAGGTTAGGGTTATTAGACATTGCCCACAAAAGTACCAGATCTTCTGCTAAAGTAGCAGATGTTTGCTATGATTGACCTATGATAATTTTTCCATTATTTGTACAATACTTCCCATCCCAATGGCAAGTATTCCCATCCGAGTTACTTCACCATTGTCCAAGTTCTAGGTGTAGGTTCCTGACTAACACACTAAAGCAAGGCCAAGAGGGTTAAATAGCATGGGTTAACAGCAGATGGCCTAATTGGCCCCAGATGAAACTTCAGAGCCACTAACCATTGCCAATTACTATGGAATGTATTTACTAAAGATAAATGATGCTCTGTAACCATGAGTTCACAAGTTATTCAGGGCGGAATGTATCAGCCCGTCAGCATTATTTAGTTACAATGGTTGGATTTATGATTTGCACCTGGTTTCAGTGGCGTCTTGGGGTTTAGATGGTTGAGGCGTGTCACATAATCGGAATGTGCCTATGTGACCAGCTAAGAGACCAATAAGAGCTGACACTGGACTTCATGGTACCCAGGTGCTTCGCATGCATGCCAGTAGAAGTTCAAAACTTTTCGACAAAAGGTGTCCCGTGCAACACACAGGAAGCCGTAGGAAGACAAAACTTGCATTTGAGATCTCTGGAGCCTCTATATTGCATAACCATCTTTGGCTATTGCTGCGCTTGACAGAAAATCACTCCATGAGGATAAACTGTGTACTGTGAGGACTACTGGCCGTCAAACATGTAAGGCAGCTACTATGTATAACTCACGTTAAGAGTTCGTCAATGAATCACCTCCCTCCAAGAGGCAACCTAGCAGAAGGGCTAAAACCTAAGCCCTGGATTCCACCTGTCTGAGCTCAGATTGAGCCTTCATCTATTGCTGCCTGATTCTCCTTGAATGAGAGCATTGACTGAATGGATACAAAATTCACGAGTTGGAAAATGTATTTATATTAAGAGATGAGGCCACTGGGAAGTAATTAAGTCTTGACGGTAGAGCCCTCATGAGTGGGACTAGGGCCCCTATAAAAGGGAACCCAAAGGGCATTCTCACCCTCTTTCATCAGTATGGACAGAACAAGAAGATGGCTGTCCAAAACCTGGAGGAGGGCTCTGATAAAAACTTGGTCATACGGGCACCCTGTTCTTAGACTTCAAACCTCCAGACAATTATACGAACTCAATGTTGTTTATAAGCCACCCATTTATGGTACTTTGCTGTAGCAGCCCCAAATGACTAAGATAATGAGCTACTTTATCTGTAATTTGGATAACTAATTAATAGTACCCTCTCATAGGATTAAGGAGTTCATCGTTGTGAAGTTTTATAAAGATGCCTGGCACAGAACAGCACTTAATGTTTACCATAGCAAATTCTGTCCTTCGAGTTCTAAGATGCAATTTTCCTGAAGTTTTCTGTCCCTTTTTTGGTCTTCAAAAGCTCACAAAGACTGAGGCCTACTCTCAAAGGACCTCTCTATACAATCAAAAATAACTTGTTAGGATAAAGAGCACAGACATGATCATTAACCATTTTCTATTTTTCTAGACAGTATAGTAAACATTAGACTATCTTGTTAAAACTATAGGATAGATGTATGATCAAAAGACAAAAGAAAAAATGCTCTGAAAAGTATAAACATCCATATGAATGTGAGGCCATCTTCTTATTCTTCCCTTTTGCAATCATTCTTGGGATTTTCACTCCTTTTAAAGCCTTGCTCATCAACAATTTGACCATCATTATTACTTCTTCAGGGTTCTGACCTCTGACCCCATTCCCAGTTCCACGATTCAAACTGGCCACAGGATGGTTTCACCTGATGACCGGTCAGGGATAGCAACTTTGAACACACTGCCTTTGATTCACACTGTTTCCTCTCTGCCTGCCTACACTCCCAGCTGTCTAGCTGCACAGAAATCAATCTCGGGTGCTGGTGCTGGGCCTCTGTCATCAGATTCTATCCTTGCCCTTCCTTACTCAGTTCAGCATCCATAAGGGAGGTGCCCTCTGTAGGCTGCAATGCTAGGGCTTCCTGCATAAGGTAGATTCCTATAAAACACCCCTTTTGGGAAGCACTGGCTGGTGTTTGGAAGCAGAGAGGAAGAGAGAAGCCAAGTTGTTTCTCTCCCTTCTTTCTGCCTTGGGTGATCATAGGCAGCACTTCTCACTGCTCCAGCACCCAGAGAACACACTTGCCATCATTTCACCCTTCACAGATGACCCTATCCTTGGGCTCTGGCTAAACCATCTTCCCTTGGTCCCTCCAGTCTTCTGCAGCTTCTGTTTCTTGCTAACTGTTGAGTAGCATCGCTCTCCCATGTTTGGCCTCTTAGCAATGCTATCACTTGTGTAACCAATTCTCTACTTTAACTTCCCTGGGTTAAACATTCCAACTTAGTTCTGCTTTTCTGGTTGGACTGATGAGGCAGTAGGTATGTGATTATCCAGGCACAGAGTTTCTGGTGTGTCAAGTCCTCTGCTAACTGCAGTTGGTGGTGAGCAGAGAGCTAGAACTGGTCGGCTAATACAAATCCCCTTCAGGCAGAAAGAGGTTGGGAGAAGGTGGTTCTTAATCTGCTTGCATGCACATGAAATCAGCTGAGCTTTTATGATAAAATACCATGTCTGAGAACTAGTCTAAGAGATTTTGACTTATCTGGGATGGAGCTTGGGTAGAGATAACTTTTAAAACTCTCTATATGATTCTAATATAGGGCCTGAACTGAGATGCATGGCTTGAGATAAAGGGACCCTGGCTATTAGGTTAAGAGTTTATGTGAATGTAACTCTGTGTGTGTGTGTGTGTGTGTGTGTGTGTGTGTGTGTGTGTGTGTGTTTGAGAGCGAGAAAGAAGCAAAGAGATAAAATTGTTAATCCCAACAATGATTAAAAAGACCAGAAACCAAAGACTAAAAAGAGAGGAAGAAAAGTCATATGTTAATTATTTTGTTTATGCAAAAAACTGACATCATACTTGACAATCCTTTAACATAGTCAAGATTATTCATAGCAACTGTGTGGTAAGATTTGTTTCTCTTGGAAAGCTCAAAGAGTATACACACCAATAACGACCTTGTATTCACAAGTCACATATGCAAATCAGTGGCCTTGTTTTCCCATCAGTTTTCAAGGCCAGCCAGTCAGGCAGCAAGGTCATCTGGTCAATGCTTTAAAATTACCCACACAGTTGCATCTCATGGCGTAGAAGGTCTAGTATACCCTGGGCTCAGTCCACATACATCCCAAGGTCCTGAGTTCAAGACTTGGGGCCAGGGGGAACCACCAATGTGAAACACTAAATAAAATTTTTAAAAAGTGCTTCTCCCTCCTCTCTCTCCCTGCCTGCCTACCTACATACTCATCTTCATTCCTGACTGTACCTTTCCTCAAAAAAAGAAAAAAAGAAAGAAAGAAAGAAAAGAAAAAGAAACAACCCACACAGCTGCCCTGGTGGAGTAGCAGTTGGGTCCCCCACCTCTGGCCAGCATGGCTCACACACATCCCAAAGACCAGGGTTTGCATCCTGGGGGCGGAGAGAACAACCAAGATAAGTAATGAGCTAAAGAATAAATAAATTAATCCTTCTTTCTCTTCTCTCTCTTTCTTCCTGTCTGCCTGCCTACTCACCTTCATTCCTGCCTGCACCTTTCCTTTAAAACAAGAACCCACATGAAGACATCAGGGGATTCTCTCCAGCACATCACACTGCCTTCTGCTATGATCCCCTTAATCAACTTCAGACAGAGACACTCAGTCCAAGGGCAGGAGCCTAACAAAGAAATTTGAGTACAATGCTGCTTTATTTAACATGGGGCAGGCAAGAGCTTACTACTGACCAGCAAACTGGTAGCCATTTCTCCTTCATCCAGGAGTGCATAATGTCATGCTATTTATTTCAGAAGATGGTGGGGGTAGGAATTCTCTGTAAAACCATTCTCACTGACTGATCGTGCTTAGAGTAGGCCAGATAGAAGCACAGGATAGATAAAAGAGGACTATTAACAACTCAAAGCAGAGAAAGAGAACCGAGAACAAATTGCCTAGAATTCAGAACTTGAAGAGGCCTTATCATTCGCTATAGTATAGGAAAATAGCAAATTGAGTTTCAATAAGTCATACATTTTGAACTTAGAACTATGATGTGACATTGAACTCAAGTTCTTTGGTTTAAAATGAAGAAACTGGGGTTCAAAGAAGGTAAATTGTAAATACAGGATCCCTGACTAGCAGATGATACAGAAAGAACTAGAACCCAGATAGGTATCTTTCCCCTAAACCCCTTCTTTTCAGCATATGTGGGCCAGCAGCGCCTGCTGGGAGGCAGTTAGAACAATGCCAGGTGACTCTCACTCTTTAAAATTTGAGATTAAGCCACACTATGACTCTAGGTTTTCTGTTCATCTTCAGCCTAAGTTAGAGTAAAGATCTTCTCTAATTCTGGAAAAGTAACCTGCTTTGTAAATTACAATAGAAACTAATGTTAAAAGTCATAAACACAGATAGGGAACGTGTAAATGAGGCAGAATGAGGACTTTTAGATTGCTTTTGCTGCCTGGCACCCAGTTATGTGACTTAAAAATGTTTCTAGGAATCAGAAGCCTGGAATATAGAAGGAGCTTGATTTAAAAAAAAAGGGTGGTGCAAATAAATAAAACCTTGTCATATGTGGTAAAT
This sequence comes from Solenodon paradoxus, assembly GCA_004363575.1. Taxonomy (NCBI): domain Eukaryota; kingdom Metazoa; phylum Chordata; class Mammalia; order Eulipotyphla; family Solenodontidae; genus Solenodon; species Solenodon paradoxus. The sequence continues at coordinate 225,805 of RJWH01002445.1, read as the reverse complement.
AAACTTCACAATTGAGCCTCTCAATGTTCAATTTAACATACCCTTGCTGAGCATCCAGTATATGACAGGTGCTGTGCTCCAGGGAGATGCATTCGCGACTAACACAGAGAATTGAGAAGCTTATGGCCTGGCCGACAAGCTTTCAGAATGTGTGCTCCCAGAAAGGAAGGACTTATTTTCTCTCTTCTTTCTTTAGAAGTGCCCTGCACACAAAGACATGCTTTGCCAATATTCACAAGTATAATTTCAATGGGAAGCTTTCCACACTCTATTTATGCAGTGGAGACTGTTGAATGATGGGATATAGAGCTTGACTTCTCAACCTTCAGTACTTTTGAATCTGTCCTCCTCCCTGGGACTGGGAAATCCTTCTTATCTAATGTCTCCACATTCCCCCATCTGTCCCTTCTCTGCAGAGTGCTGAGTCTCATGCTATTTGATGAAGAGATGGAGATTGGCTACTTCACTGGAGCAATTGGTCCCCTGTGTCCTGGGCCAGCTGCTGAGTGACTTCCTAGTCTCCCCTCTGCAAGACATCTCCACCCCTGAACTGCCTGAGTAGTTGTGCTGAAACTTACCCTTGAGTTTATCTTGAGTTGAAAATTACATTATCGCTTCCTGGGCTGGGCTAGCGCCCAGCTATACTTCTTCGCTGTGGTGCAGACTTGGAAGCAGATAAGAATAGGAAAGAATTCATCAAAAGTTGTTCATTTTGTCTTTCTGCAGAAAGGGACTTTAGCCAAAGGCCAGTGAGATAAAAGGAATTAAGTCTTCAAGATTCTTCTTGGGGTTCACAGCAAAAGAACTTGGGAAAGAAAGCATAGCTTTGTTGCTTAAATAGCAATGCTGCTGCTGCTGGTGAAGACGGTGATGGTGATGACGATGATGACGAGGATGAAGATGATGATATGACGTTGATGATGAAGATCAGTAATATTATTAAGCTCCTGACATGCACCAGGCACTGTTAACTACATTTAATCTTCACAACAAAACTGTGAGCTACTTTTTAAAAAATATTTTTACCATGACCTTTTTACAGATTAATTCTGTAGGAGACCTCAGAGGATGAAAGAAGAGAAGGAAATACAACTTAAGTTTATTGAACTTTCATTGTCTACCAAGTCCCAGGTTAGGACTTTTCATGTCATAAGATAGGGTGAGGCAGTGGAGTTCGTCACTCAACAAACATGATCTCGTTCATTTGAGGAATGCTTACTGAGTTCTACCAATGTTAAATCCTTTCTCTTCATTATCTCATTATTGCTCACGGCAATCCTATGAGACAGGTACTATTATCACCAGCTCCCAGAAGACGATAACTAGGTGTTGTTTTCTTTACTAGTAACAATTTATAATATGCCAACTATATTCTAGGATGCAAATATAGTGTTAAAGGATGCAAGTAAGATCCCGACCTTGTGAAGCTTATTTTGCAGATGAATAATAATAAAAAAAATGTTAGGTAGTGATAAATTCTCTGATATAAATGGAGTAGGTTATGTAATAGGAAGTGACTGGGGCTACTTTAGATCAGGTTCATGTCTGAGGAGAAGTGAGAACTGAATGGTATGAAGGAGTAGGTCATGAAAAAAATCCGGGGATTAAGCTCTCCAGGCAGAGAAAACTGCTAGTATAGATCCTAAGGCTTGAGAATAACGTGTCCACGGAACAGAACCGGGCCAGCAGAGTTGTATGGATGGAGGTGGATGAGGGAGCTAAGAGTAGAACAGGGGAAGGCCACAGAGGTAGCAGAGAGCCTCACAGGCCAGGGCAAGAAGGTGGAATTTTGGGAGTGGAGCTGGAGGCGGGGAGGAGGGAAAGGTGCTAACAAGACAGGAGATATTTTAAGAGCCCACTCTGGCTTCTGTGATGAGAAATAGCCTGTAGGAGGCAGAGGAGGCAAGGGTGGAAGAAGGTAAATATTAATAAGGCTGTTATAGAATTTCAAGGAAGATCTGATAGTGATGCTACGGAAGGCCTGACTTTTCAGGCCCCGAACACTGAGTAAGCAGTTTAAAGGCAAAGCTTAGTCTGTAGGTTTCACAGAATTTGACTGAGAGCCTGGCATTTTGTAGGTAATTAATAAATATTTGTTGAACTAAATCAATACTTAGTGTTTGTTGGATTGGATCAGCTTGTCTATAGGAAAGCTCGAGATATATATGGAAAGACTTCTTCAAACCAACATGAGTGAAATAATATTGCTGCTCCCCTAGTCTTTATATTTATAAGGAAAAAGTCATCAACTTAATGATCCTAAAAGATTAAAACCGCAGAACCAAGTCCAACTAAATCTATGTAACCTTTGTGAGCCTCTGATTATGGGGATCAAGACACGTTCCCTGGAGACCTGTTTGGAGCAGAAAGGAGATGTTTATAAAGAATCCCAAGGCACTGTCTTGTTTGAGGGGAGAGGCCCCAAAGGAAGCCTGTTGTATGGAATAATAATCTGGTCTTCACGGGCCTTCTAAGACAGCAGCCATACAATATTGTCCCTAGACAGGGACATGAAATGCCCTGAAGGGTACTATGGGATGACAGAGTAAGGATCTTCAAAAATCTCTTCCATAAAAGCCATGAAAAAGTGTGAAAGCCAACATTTTTAGAACTCTGGAAATCAAAGGTTTGCCATAGTCTGATCAGAATTTATTCAAGAAAACATTTGCTAAGAACAAATGCTGCATATAATTTTAACTTGCCCTTTTCCCATCTCCCCTTTCCTGAGTTCTGCAGTGACCTTGAACTCAGCAGCTTCACCCAGACAGCAGCTGTGAAAACCAGCAGCCTAGTGGTCACCGAGAAGGCAAAGGCGGCTGGGGCCTGCAAAAGCCCCATCTCAGAGAATGGGCACCATTTGACCTATTGAGCAATCAGCTCCCTGGAAAAGCTCCATTCACAGGGCTTGTCTTTCTTTGACTGGAGGCAGCTTCTCTGTTGGAAAAACCTTGGCCCCCCAGACATGTGTTGAAAAACTCCTAGTTGCCTGGGGTAGCAATACCATTTGGAGAAAACAAGAGCCTGGCCAAAAAGCTCCAAAGCTCAAAGGGAAGATCTAAAGAATGGGATGTTCACAGGACTCTCTGAAAAATTTGAAGTGAATTTCTGGGAATACAGGCGGGTGGGTCATGTGAGGGCCTGTGTGCAAATCCTGGAAAGACCTGAGAAGGCCTTCACCTCCTGTCTGGATAACTCTGAGGCCCAGCTCAAGCAGGGAAGGAAAGCAAAGGCCGTTGTAACTGCTAGAGCACTGAACACGTGCCCCCAAACACACATGGAGCCCCTTGGCAAAGGGTGAGAGACTCAATGATTTAAGGAAATCTGTCCCATCTCATTAACTGATCATTAAGCTAGCTGAGAGGAACTTCAGTAACCATACAGGGAATACAGAGTAGCCAGCATTACTCCAGGAAAGACCACTAAACACACAGCAGGACACACAGCAACATCAGGAGAGGTGATCTGCTTTCTAGAGTTACTTAAATATCCAGTATCTAATAAACAGTAGTTCCTTGAAAAAGATGAGTAATTGGAAACCTTTAACCAGACTAGCTAATTTGACTAGGGGGGAGAAGGGGCAAAAAGTAAGATAAAATTACTAAAATCAGGAATGAAAGAAGGGACACCACTGCTGACATTACATAAATTAAAAGAATGATAAGGAATGCTATGAATAACTATATGCCAGCTTAGATATTCTGGGCGAAATGGACAAATTTCTAGAAAGACACAAACCACCAAAACTAACCTAAGAAGAAATGGAAAATTTGAACAGACCTATAAAAATAAAGAAATTGAATTAGTAATTTTGAAACTTCTCATAAAGAGAAATTCATGCCCAAATGGTTTTCCTGGTATACTCTATCAAACATTTAAAGAAGGATTAACACAAATCTTTTGTAAAGTCTTTCCCCAAAAATAAAAGATAAGAGAATACTTCCCAAATTATTCTTTTTTAATTCTTTTTTTCTAAAGGGAAGGTAGAAGCAGGGAGGAAGGCAAGCTGGCAGCCAGGCAAGAGGCAACAGGAGAAAGAAGCAATTTATTATTATTTTTAAAGTATGTAGTTGTTCACACTGGTCTTTTCCCCCTGATCTTGAACCATTAACTCGAACCCAGTGGCATGTGGCCTGTGCTCCTTCAGAGGCAACTGACCTAGCTGCTGTTTCACCAGGGCGCTCCAATTTAAATTCCAAAAGTTCAGTTATCCTGATATTAAAACTAGACCAAGATCTTGCAAGAAAAGAAAATTAAAGACCTATGTATCTTATAAACATACACAAAAATCGTCAACAAAGTAGTAGTGAACATACAATCCAGCAGCATATAAAAAGGAATTATAGATCGTGACCAAGTAGAAATGATTTCTGGAGCATGATACTGGTTTAATATAAAAAAAAATCAATGAATGCAATACATCATATTAATATAATAAAGGACAAAAATTCCTATGATCGTCTTACAACATAGAAAAACAATTGGCAAAATCCAGCTCCCTTAACACTAACAAAATAAGAAATAGGGAACTTTCTCAACCTGATAAAGGGCATCTAAGAAAAACCCACAGCTAACATCGTAAAAGATTTCCCTGTAAGATCAGGATACATTCTTGTTGTTTCTATTTAACACATAATGGGAAACTCTAGCAACAATAATTAGGCAAATAAAAGAAAAACAAAATGCCTTTATGCTAAGTGAAAGAAGCCAGACACAAAAAGACAAATATTGAATGATTCTACTTTTTAAGAAATATCTAGCAGAATAGGCAAATTCATAGACATAATGTGGAGTTAGAGGCTATCAGGGGTTGAGAGGAGTTTCTCTATGAGATGATGAAAATGATCTAAACTAAATAGTAGTGAAGGTTATATAATTCTGTGACTATATTAAGAATACTGAGTTTCATACTTTAAAACTGGAGAATTGTATCACATGTGAACTATGTCTTAAAAAGAAGACAAAAAAGGAAGAGTAAGGTTGTCTACCCTGGGTCCACATGTAAAAAGTAGACAGAAAATAATTTTCTTTAAAGAGAGGGAAGAAACATTTAAGAAAGGAAATAAGGAAGAAACACCTTTATTATCTAGTTGTTCATTTTTGGTTTTTCAGCCCAGCTCCGGGTCTTGAACCCAGGTCCTTGGGCTGTATGTGGTCAGCGCACCAGCATCTCAGCTCTCAGAGCCACAAGGGCACATTCCAGAAAACACTAAGAGAAACAAGTACCTGGTATCCTCTGCCTCTAGGAACTGGATGCTCAGTGCTGGCATGAAGTCACCACAACCTTAAATATCCGCTCCTGTGACTAGAACTGGCCCCAGGGCTCACTTCTCTATGCCTCCTGCTCTATACCCTTGAAACAGAAGGCAATTGTGATATGCATTGTGGAGGTCTGTTTTTTGTGCCACGGCTAGTGAGGGAGATACCCACGAACTGGAACACAGAAAGGAAGGCAGTGGCCAAAACTCTTTCATAAAAAAGAGCTAGTCAATATGTCAAATTCAACTTCCCAGTTTGAATACAATAAATTCTTACACCAGAAACTCACTCTCAATACTACTAAGCATCCATTTCCTTGTTTTTCTTTATATTCTAGAAGTACTCACAATTATAATATTTATAAGAGTTTCACCTGGTTGACACTTTTTTTTGTTCTAATATTAAGTGCTAGAAGTTGAAGTGTCCCTCTGAAATTCATATGACCATGAAGTCCTCATCAGCAGTGGCTCAGGATGTGGCCATCATTAGAAGTTGGGCCTCTACACAGGTGATCAAGTTAAAATGATCTCCTTGGGATGGTTACTAATACAATATGACTGGTGTCCTTATAAAAAGGCAAAATGTGAAGACCCCTACACAGGGGACTGCCATGTAAAGACCCAGGAAGAAACTGGGGGAATGCACCCACAATCAAAGGATGCTGGCAAATCACCAGAAGAAAGTATTCCTTACAGGCCTTAGAAGGAACCGACCTTGCCAACATCTTCGTCTTGGCCGCCTAGCTTCCAGAACTGCGAGAGAATAAATTCCTGCTGTTTAGGCCATTAAGTTTGTGGTATTTGCTACAATAGCCCTAGCAAAATAATGCATGAAACCATTCTCATTACTCTTAAAAATTTACACATAGAATAGTAAGAGAAGCATGATACTGATTTTATGATAAAACGACATTTTCTTTTTCAGTAATGATTATCATGACCCCATTACTATGTTTGAGGATGACGTATAAAATTCTTAATTTTTTTGCCAAAATGTTTAGCAAAGTAAAGTACTGCTTTAGAAATTTTATTGATAATTATAGTTGCTATTGGCTTAGCAGAGTATAATCTCTTCAAATTAAAATTAGTTAAAAATAATTGCTACAATGATTGGAGAAAAACAATCTAATTTAGCACTGTCGTCAATAGAATGTATACAAGCCAAGCATCTTGGATAAAACATAGGTAGTCGTTTTGCTGAAATGAAGGCAATAAACATTTTTAATGAAATTTATATTCTGTTTTCATGGAATTATGTTAATCTATGAACTATATATATATAATCTATGAACTATCCTGGCTCATCAGCAGAACACCCTGACATGCATAATAATGATTAATGTAGTCATTTTTGATAGTTCCTTGCTTTCAGTCATATAAAACTCATAACTTATATATTGTCACTGTGAAGGTATATTTGTCAACATGGGAGGATAGAACATATTTCATTTAACAGTTTGTGAGACTGATTTATAACTTTTAAATGCTTAAATGTGTGGTACATGGGCCTCCACTTGTGTTCATGCCCCAAGCCCTCTACTTGTTAGAGGAGGGGGTCAGAACTCAGCATTGACAGAAGGAATAGAGCCTGAAGCTATGAACAGAAGCCAAGCTAACATCTCAAACTTGCTCCTGCTACAAATTAAAACGCTACCCTGGATGCTTCATGTGAAAACCTGATGTAGCCCCTTCCAGGGACATGTGTCTCACAGGCTTTGCCCAGGAGCCCTACAAACCCATTCCAGTTGGGGCTGTGTCTCAAATAGCACTCAGTGCCCACCCAGTTCCATACATCTAGTATATTCTACCGCTCCAAATGTTAGGATTGTGTCGTTAACACAATCGATTGTGTCGTTAACACTTTAGTTCCTTACAGTAACTCAGCTGTGCCATCTTCCAGTAAACAAGGCAATTTCATAACTGCACTTCACTATGACCTTGTGAAAAGCATTGTGCAATTTGACAAATGGCTTTCAGAGTGATCCTTCATCCTAGATGTTATGATACTCTCACAGCTATCAGGTGGTATGTTCTACCTGTCCCCTAGTGTGAGGTTTGGCTGCTTGTTGGGGGCTATGAGGAGAGCAAGTGGAACTAGCATTGAATTTTGGAGTCAGTCTTAGAGAGAGAAGAACTCTTGGAGACTAGGTAAGTGGTGGCAACTGAGATAGGAGAAAAAAAGCAGTATATGTCCCTAGTTTCCAAGGGAAAGACAAAAGAGGGTTTTCTGCCAACTGGCAATGCCAAAACAAGAATAAAAATTGACCAGCAAATAAATGGCCCCGTGGGATTTTCAACTTTGACTGTATTACATTTCAGCTTCCTCCTAGCAAACATGCCAACTACTCATTTCACGCCACTGCTGATGAACGTGATGGATAATCAGACAACTGACATGAAAGAGAAGTGTCTGACATCAAAGGATATTTTAGCTGTGGGTGAGCATCCTTAAGGGACACCCTCGTCATAGGAAAGTTGTATACGGTCTTTGCATAAAATTCAAAACCATGTGAGACCTTGACTGGGTCCATCAGAAAGGTATCTGCCAGGAAAGATGAAAACCTCAAGAAATAAGAACACATGAATGTTTAAAAATAATACTCATTTTAAAGTAATATAAAAGGAACACTCTGATGCAAATACAACCGGCTGAAAGTCAACAGGCAGATTAGTGAACCACATCAATCAACCTGGGATACAGATTATCAGTCACACTTGAAACAGATTAACAGGAACAAATAAGGTACCAGGGTGGAAGCATTTTCACAGCAAGTAACAAAAGTTTTCACCTTTGTTTAAGTAAGACTTCAAAAGAATTCCATGTATCGACCAATAGTGAGATCATTTGGTGGGAAAAAAAAAGAAAAGAAAGATTAACATCAAGAAATGTAAGGCAGAGTGACCAAATTTCTGACCTGTTTTAAGGTCAATCAACAATTTCGACCTGGACAAGTTGAATGAGTTGGCACTGGTTGATTTTAAAGACTTTCTTTACAGTTGCCTTTAATTGGCTGATGAAATTGTCGAACAGCATGGCCGAGGGCCAATGTTTGTTTTTACTCATTACCTGTTTTATTAATGGGTTTGGGGGTCACGGGCCCTCCAGGCACATACAAACATTAAAATATCCTACACTGTAATTAAGTGGCACAGAGGGGATTAGGGGAAATGGAGGGGCTGGTATATTTGCTATGGTCGATGTCTTGATCAGACATTTGGATTCTCTCATGACAGAGCCCAGTGAACTTTACTTGGGGAGTCCACAAAATACAGAACACATTTTCTTGCACTGTGGGGGTGTTTATAAATGAGTCTTTGACCCCTAAATGAAAATATACAGAAAGAAAAATGGCCACGTGGATGTTCGTCCAATGAAAGAAGAGAATTCCTTAGCCAGAATAAAAGACAAGTATATTGACAATAGTATCAGTTAAAAGAGATTGCATCTTTCGTCTCTATTAACAAGGGACTCAAGTGAGTCAGAACTTCTGCCTCTGAGTTCTTGAAAAGGGAACTCAGTAAGCACAGCATCAATGCCTGCAGAAATGTAGAATCACTCTTTTTAAGCTAAAGTCTAGAGTTCCTAAGCCAATGTTGAATCGTTGTTTGATTTTACTAAATCCATTGTTGTAATTAAATATTAGATGAATATTAAAATGATAACTGTAAGTAGATTTTTGCTTTGATCATTCAGAATCAACATTACCACACTTAAAATTTCTGCCAATACTAGTCTCCTGTGAATCTTCATGTCAGAGAAAAAGCACATGGAATGTGGGCAGGGTAAAATGGAATGAAGTCTGGAACCACAGCATTTGGCCCAAACAGAGGACAACACTGCCTTTGCCCTAGAAACCTCTGGAGAAACAACTAGAAATGACAAGAAAGGAGATGTTAAGTACTTACGAGGATCCTGGACTTGCAGTTGGAGGGGGCCCTAAAGAAATGAAAGAAAAACAAAAGAAACAGTCAGTATGGGTTACAGGAGGGTGAGTGGGGTACAGTCAAACGTTTACAAATTAAAATTCTCAACCACCCCAGGTGATATTTATTTTTCTGGGATGTGTTATTTTGCTCCACTCCTTCCCACCCACCTCTATGAAAAAAAACCCACCAGTAAGACCTCTATATCCCAGAGTTGAGGGCCTGAAAAATTCTATGCCAAGTGCTGCAAAATGAGTCAGTAGAGTGAGTTCTCACACCACGCAGGGACTTTCCATGGGGAGGCTGACTGACTGCAGCTGGGCAGAAGGGGGTATGTGTGCTGACAATCTTTCCAGCACCCCTGCCTGAGCACATCCTTGCTGGGAGGAATAGCTCACTGGCGTGGTGGTTGGAGTAGGGGCTCTGGGGTCAGGCAGCTCTGGACTCCACTCCTGTTCTGCTGTTTCTAGCCGGGCAGCTCTTAGCATGGTATTTCACTACTGGCCCGGATGCACTCGTTTGTAACGTGAGTACAATGGTACCGGCTTTAGGGTTGTGGGGCACAGAGCACATTCCCGTGCATGCTCATCCCCCTCTGCCCGCTGAAGGCTGAAAGCCAAGGTATTCCCTGCTGGAGGCTGCTTACCAAACTTGACAAACAAGACTCCAGTGGTTGAAACCACTTTCTTGCCGTTTGTTGCCACACACTGGAAGTAGCCTGTGTCTGTGGTATCGAGGTTTCTAATCCGCAACCGAGAGCCGTAACTGGTTGCCCGAAAGGAGATCCTGCGGGGCTCCTGGACCACAGGTGCGTCATTTTTGAACCAGCGGATGGTGGGAGGTGGGTTTCCGGAGACTCTGCAGTGCAGTTCTGCCGTCTGCCCCAGGGACGTGGTGATGTTATTCATCGGTTCATCGAGGGTCAGGTAAGAATCTGTGAGCACAGGGTGAAGGAGGTGAGAGGGCAGACAGCTGGAGAGCAGCTCCAAGCAACGCAAACCCACCGCAGTGTGCCCCCACGGCCACAGGAACAGAACGGAGCGGCATGGAGGAGACGGGCAGGGTATGAAATACACAGATGCCGAGCCCCATGAGTACTCAACAACCACCCAGAGTCTGCTGCTTACCAGGGTACGGTTGCTAACCATACTATAACACCCTAAGTTTTCAAATGTCTGTATAGTCCACAGGCATATGTGTGATTTCTAAGCCAAGACAAAATGAACTTTTGTGTTTCAGAGTTTAAAAAAATGCATGCTCCTTGTAACCAACTCAAACAATAGAGTAAAGAGAAAAAGAGGTAAAATGCACCTCCAATCTCCTCACCTCCAAGCGATACTATTCCTAGCATTCTGGCCAAGATCCTTCCAGCATGTCTACTTTGGATAAGAAAGCAAGCATGAAAGACTGGAAAAGTAGCCTCAAGTTAGTCATGTCCACCATGCCCAAGACCAGGAAAGGTTATGAAGTCCAGGATGCTGGCAGGCAAAGGAATGAGGCAATGAATATTTCCATGTTACTCATATCCACCACAGCACATTACAACAGAAGGTAGGTGTTCAGTTTTTGAGATATAATTTACATTCTAGTTACACAGTTCCATGAGTATTAGCAAATACCTATACCCATGTAATGAATGCCCCTATCAAGATAAGGACATAACATCCTAGAAATACCCCTTAGGGTGCGCCCTGGTGGAGTAGAGGTCGGATGCAGTCCACATACATCCTAAGGTCCTGGGTTCCCATCCCAGGGTGGGTGGGGGGTTGGGAGGATTGAGGGAACAGCCAAGATTAAATAAACAATTAAATAAAATAAATGGAATGTTCTCTCCTCTCTTCCTGTCTGCCTGCCTGTCTTCATTCCTGAATGCACCTTTTCTTAGAAAGGAAAAAAAAAAACAGAATTAAAAAAATACCCTTGAGAGGTCCTTTGTAGTCACTCTCTGGTCCCACCCACTCCCTGCCCCTATTCTGGAAGACAACTTATGCACTGATTTTTATCATTATAGATTAATTTTGACTGTTCTAGAATTTCATATAAATGAAATCATACTGGATATACATTTTACTTTTGGATTCTGTTGCTTAATTTCATTAGATGTTTTAATAATAAATATCTTATTAGTTATGGAATCCAGTTGCAAAAATCACCATTAAGTTTTCAAAAGTTAAGTGAAATATGTTTTTTTAAACTGGTCTGTTACGCACATACATGGAATTTTCTCTGACAACACATCCTTGGGGAGATCTCCACGCTCCTCACCGCACCCTCCCAGTGTCCTCTGTTCTTTCCCTACCCCCAACCTGGGGCGGCGCGTTGAACAGCTGTCTTCACTGCCAGGCTCTGGACCCCATACAGGCAGGCTTCTAGCAGGTTTCTGCCATCACTGCCTCTTCAGTGCATCCTCCTGTCCAGCAGCATCGTCTAACAGAACTGCACAACGCATTATCTGACTGGTAGCTACCAGCCACAGGAGAAGCTACTGTGCACTTGAAATGTGGCCAGAGCAACTGGAAACTGAATTTTTATGTTTAAATTTAAATAGCTACATAGGACTAGTGGCTACTATAGTGGCCAGCACAAGCAGGAGACAGCAAAGTTGCTTAATAGAACCTAATTGAAAAATAACTTCTTTTTCCCTTTGGAGGTATCTAATTGGCTAATTTACTTGCCCAAGAAATCATAAAATGTGTTTATAAATGCTAAAAATAAATGACTAAAAATTCATTATTTGCCTTAATTTTCCATGAAAAAATTGTTAGAAGTGTTATCAAAGTCCAGGGAGCCACACAGGAGTGTGAATGCAGAAGATGATGTGTACATGGTAGAGAACAGATTAAGCATAACCATCACTCGCTGTAAGCCAAGGCTGTATATAATGTTATAGATATATAATGATAGTCTCATCTCATTCAGCTGAGGAATAATTATCCTTTACAATGGGCTCATGAGCCCATCAACGATTTTTCTAATGCCTTTTTCCTTGCATTTATATTCTGAACTTCATCTTTGGATATGTTTCCAGAGCCTATGTACATGGATCCTCAATCCATGCATATGTTTGTCCATAGATTTAAGCAGATGTTTTCCTAAGATGTTTGTGCTGTGTCAGAGTAGAGAGACTAACCAACAGGTGGCTCTGCAGTTACTACCATGACGTTACAGGCCCACCTCGCACCTAGAGAATGGGCAACGCGCACCCTCCTCTGCAGAAACAATAATCGCCTAATGATGCCAGTCTGAACATGGGATCAGTACTGCATTGGACAAGTTTTGACATTTGACTAGATTTGATTCCTGCCTCTGCCTACACATATCTCTGTAACGTCAGGGAGTGACATAACCTCATAGTACCTCAGGTTAATAAAGTGAAAAATAGGAATAACAGTTAAGCTTTTACCTGGCAAAACTGAGGATTAAAATTCAGTCAGGCAAGGCATGGAACGTATGTTAATTGGGCAAAAAGTAAGCATTCAAAAATAATGTTATTGCCATTATTATTTTTAAATTTTTTAATACTAATATTATTTCTTTTGTTCCCAATGTTATATTGTTCTAGGATACTAAAATTGCATCTCAAGCTATATTTCACACCACATCCACCACTTGTTCCCCATCTTTCCTTCCCTCCTCCCTGCCTGCCCCTCTCACTCCTATAGAGACCACAGTCCTGTGGCTTATTAATTTTGATGGGATTTGTATGCTTATTTGTTTCTTTTCATTATTCTCCATGTATGAGTAAAGCCATCCTGTATTTCTCTTTTTCTTCCTGGCTTATTTCACTTAACATGATCCCCTCCAGTTCCATGCAGATTGCTGCAAAACGCACAATTTCATCTTTTTTGACAGCGCATAGAATTCCACTGAGTATATAGACCACAGCTTCTTTATCCAGTCACCTGTTGATGGGCATTTTGGTTGTTTCCATGTCTTGGCTATTGTGAACTGTGCCGCTATGAACATATGTGCAGATATTTTTTTCTGATTAGAGATTTTTTTTTTTTATCCTGTAGGTATATGCCCAGGAGTGGATTGCTGGATCAAATGGCAGATGCATCTTTATTTGTTTGAGGACTCTCCATACTGTTTTCCAGAGAGGTTGTACTAATTTACATGCCCATCAACAGTGTAGGAGGGTTCCTTTTTTTCCATACAGGCTCCAAGACCTGCTGTTTCCAGTCTTTTTGATACAGGTCAGTCTCACTGGTGTGAAATGGTGTCTCACTGTGGTTTTTATTTGCATTTCTCTAATGATGAGTGATGTAGAACATTTTTTCAAATGTATATAGGCCATTTGTGTGTCATTAGATAGGAGTCTATTCAATTCTGCCCATATTTTGGGTGGGTCATTTGCTTTTTTATTGTTGAAGTATGTGAGCTCTTTATATATTTTGGCTATTAATCTCTTATCTGATATATGTTGTGAAAATAACTGCTCCAATTCTGTGGGTTGCCTTTTTTTTTTCAGCAGTGCTTTCTTTAGTTGTGCAGAAGCTTTTCAGTTTGATGTAGTCCCAATTGTTTAGTTTTGCTTTGGTTTCTTTTGAGGTAGCTGTTTCTTCCCAGGAGACATCTTTGAGGTTAAGATTGTGGCATACTTTTCCCACATTTTAGTCTAAATATTTTATGGTTTTGGGTCTTATGTTCAGGTCTTTGATCCATTTTGAGTTAACTTTTGCATATAATTGCATTACTTTTATAAAGATAACTATGCAAAGTGGTTTCCAGGTTTTGCTCTGCCCTTGCTATTCTCCTACAACCTGCTAAAGTGGAAAAGACACATTAATTAATATTGTGATCTCCTGTTATAGATGAGGAGTCTTGCCTTAGTGCTTAGCTGACTTGCCCCCATGGTCTCACAGTAAACTGTACATTGTGCCAAAAGCTCCCAGCACTAATGACCTTTGTTCCTCAGGTTCAGGAATGTGCACAAAGCCAACTGAGGCAACTGGCCAATAAAGTATTAAGAATTGATAGACTATTTTCCATGATCATATGCCAGGGGCTTTACTTTAATACTTATCAGCACAATTAATCCTACATGGGAGAAATGATAATTACTGTTTGATACAGAGTAGAATTAGGATCAGAGGAAGTGAAGTGACTTTCCCAAGGCTTCGTGGCTGAGTTGAGGTCTAATTTAGCTCTTCTGGCTACAAATACTAGCTCTTTCCATTCTAGTAGACAGCTTTGGTAGCTTGAACCTCAATGATAGGTGGAAAGAGAATTTGAATATCCTCCCTAACTCACTGTCAGATATACATACCCATAAAGCTATGAATCTTCCCCAATTCCAGCCAGGGTTATCTGGTTAATGGGTCTAGGTTTTGGCCATGCCTTCTGGCTGGTGTGGATTTCCCTCCAGTGACCAGGTAACTTGCCTGACCTGGTATGCCAGGGTCCTGGGTTTCCTGTCTATGCCCTTATCAACCTTTCTCCATGAGGCTACTTCTAGTTTTCTGTCCTTTGGTAGTGTGGGTTCATCTTTGAGTTGGAGAGATCTCCATGGAACTATGACAGTCAAAGGTGGGAAAGGGTATCATCATCTAGGTATTCCCACAGCCTGGCTGTCCTCTTCCAGATTTTTATTTTCTTTAAATACCAAGGTCAACTAATATAAGCCACCATATTTCCCAGAGGCCAGGGTGATAGCTATTGGAGCATGCCTCAGGGGTTAACATTACCTACTGAGTTTCAGTCAAAAATGAAAGTCACTCTCACTTCTGGTTTTCTTCCATAAGTAAAGGAAAGTGCTGTTGAAGTATCAGCAAGTTTTGTGGCCATGCCCACCTACCATATAAGGTTAAGGGTGATTACTCTTCTGCCTTCAAAGTCTAGTTGCTTTGTTTGATACCACCACCAAAGACATATAGGACCTCAGGGCTTTTTATTTTTTAGGAACATAAATTAGCCAAGAGCCAGGGAGTTCTGTAAGTGGTGGGAAATCCTTAAACTTTGCCCTAAAGATATACTGAAATTTTTGGAAATAAATGAGTATGGTCTGATTCATTATATGAAATCAAGCCTCACAGACCCTGGAGGCAGAATGCCTGAATTCACGTCCTGGTTCTACGGTGTGACCTTTCTGCATCCAACTTTTGTTTTCTGTGAAAGCAGTCAAATAATCGTGTCTTCTTCATAGGACTATTATACGGGTAAAGTGAGTTAATGTTTAGAACGTGCTTTAAATCGGGATTGGAATAGAGTAAACATCAGGTGAGCATTTCATTTATTGTATTATCTTTGTCTCACAAATAATGCTAAAAGTAGAGAATGATAGTCCTCCAACTGGTTAGTTTTCTGGCCAAATCCAATCCTGACTTTCCAGAATAGGAAACTAAGGGGTGAGGCTGCTTGCTCCAGATCGCAAAGCTAACTGATACCAGGCGAGAGCAGTTCATCCACCATGAAGGCCTCTCTACCTAAAAACAAAAATGAGGGTTACAGGGCATCTTGCAATCAGTGTAGTAGCTGGCCCAAGCCCGTTTCCCAAGAGAATGAAGGAAATGTAAACAAATCTTTGTGTTTACTGAACAAGAGAGTTTTGTCACAAAGACAGGGAATTTGGTTTTAACTTTGTACTGATAAAGAAGAATGTTCAAATTTATATGCCATCTGTAGCTGCTCAGTTAGTAAGTAGAACAAGCAAGAGTCTGGCCCTCAGCTTGGCAAAGACTGGAAGCATCAGAAAAACATTTGGTCTAAACAGCATGAAAGCATTTTGTGACTAGAATAAAATAAAGTAAAAACGCATGCCTGTATCATTGCTATCAGTCTTGTTGTTAACAAGTCCCTGGCCATGATCCATTTTCTTCCCAGAACCAGCTGCATCCTTCTGCAGCGGCCTCCCCCCGGGCCATTCTAGAGGCCCACGCTCTTCTCTACACCCAAAGCTTGGAGTGAGCATCGCAGCTTCTGGACTCGTCATTTTTCAGGGAACACCAACAAAGAGGTCCCACGCAGTTTGGACCTGATACCAGTTCTGCCGCTAGCTGTGTGTGTCAGGCATTCCCGTCACCTCTTTTGGCTCTGGAATCATGATGTATTATAGAGCTTGTGGTGTCTGTTCTTTCTGGGACAGTTTATGTTTTCATAGAGGCAGCCAAAGAAGCGCTGAATGACAGAGCAGGTACCAGCTGAGCTGGAATGCCGGACAAGGTGACTGGACCTCTACTTTTAACCCTGGCTATTCAGACTTCATTCAGTGGCTTGATTCAGTACCTCGGATGATGTGTGATTAAACTGTGGAAGATTCCTCGTTGTTCTTTCCCTAATCACAAATGCTGAAATGACAGACTAGTGAGAGGGACGTAGGTATAATCCTGCAAGAGAAAAAATTTCCAGTTTTCCTGACTACCTCCAACACATCTCCCAGTGGTACTAGCAGTGGTGATGATGACAGTCTCTAGGGCAATGATACGATGGTCACAACAGCTCACATCTAAATGTTGCTTATTACTGTGGTGGGTGTTACAAACTTTCATTATTGTTTCCCTTTTACACATGAGAAACTAAAGGCACACAACGGGTTAAGAAAGCTGCCTAAGAGCACACACACAGTAGTTAGGAAATCCAAATCTGAGTAAGTTATTTTGTGACCACAGACTGATTCTGAAGTTTATATGGAGGTCAAGGACCCAGAATATCTGATATAATGTTGAAAGAGAATACTGGAGGACTTGCACTCTCCAACTTTAGGACTTATTATAAATCTACAGTAGTCAGGACAGTGTGATGTTGGTGAAAGAACAAACAGATCAATGAAACAGAGCAAACCCAGAAGATGACCCACATGAATACAGTCAACTGATCTTTGACAAAGCAGCAAAGGCAATACCAAAGAGCAAAGTGAGTCTTCTCAACAAATGATGGTGGAACAATGGGATATCCACATGCAAAAAAAAACAACAAAAAAAATCAGATTCAGACCTTAACTGCTCAAAAAAAATTAAAATGGAATACAGATGTGAATGTGAAATTATGAAATTCCCAAAAGATAACATGACAGAAAACCTAGACGATCTTGGATATCATGATGACTTCTTAGATATAATACCACAGACATGATCTATGAAAGAAATAATAGATGAACTGGACTTTATTAAAATTAAAACTGTTCTCAAAAGAAAATGTCAAGAGAATGAGAAGACATCCATAGATGGGAGAAAACATTTGCAAAAGACATATCTGGAAAATAAATATTAAATATATAAAGACTCCTTAGAATTTAACAATAAAAGCAACCCAATTAAAAAGTGTGCCTAAGACCTTAACAGATACTTGAGCAAAGAAGATATACAAACAGCAAATAAGCATATTGAAAAGATGTTCCACATTATGTCGTCAGGGAATACAAATTAAAACACTGAGATACATGGTATCTCAGTAATGACACACCTATCAGAAATGGTCAAAATTCAGAATAATGACAACACCAAATGCTAGTGAGAATGTGGAACAGTAGGAATTCTGAGTCATTGTTGTGGCCTTGTAAAATAGTACAATCCACTTTGGAAGACAGTTTGGCAGTTTCTAACAATAAATACCTTTACCATATGATCCAGCAATTACACTCTTTGGTATTTACCCAAAGGAGTTGAAACTTATGCTTAAACAAAACCCTGCACACAGATGTTTACAGCTTTATTTATAACGGTCAAAACATGGAAGCAACCACCTTTCTTCAAAAGGTGAATGGACAGATAAACTGTGGTTATTGTGCCTTGGTGATGCAGTGGTTAGGCCTGCCACTTCCAGCTGGGACAGCCCACATGCATCCCAAGGACCTGGGTTTGTGTCTTGGGGCTGAGAGGTAACAACCAAAATGAACAACTAAATAAAATAAATAAATGTTTCCTCTTCCTCCTCCTCTCCCTTTCTGCCTGCCTATTCACCTTCATTCCTATATACACCTTTCCTTGAAAAAAACTGTGGTTGTGATTACAACCAGACAATGGAATATAATTCAGCACTAGAAAGAAATGAACTAACAAGTCATGAAAAGATGTAAAGAACCTTAAATGCATATTTTAAGTGAAAGAAACCAGTCTGAAAAGGTTACATCCCATTTGGTTCCAGGTATATGATATGCTGGAAAAGCCAAAACTATGGAGACTGTAAAAATAACAGTGATTGACAGGGTTGGGAAGTGGAGAAGAATTTTATGGCAGTGAAAACGTGGTTCTGTAATGATGGATACAGGTCATTGATCATTGATAGGCTGAACATATTTCCTTGAGACAAAATGGGACATTGGAATGGCAAAAATGGGATGGGGTTAGGCAGTGATGACTAAGGGGAGGAGAAGAGATGGAGCAATCCGAGCAGAAGCAGAGCAGCCAAGACAGCAACAAGTAAGTGCTATGTGATGACTGCAGAATAATGATGTGTGGTGCTTGGGGATTTCATACAAACATCTGGGGTTGGAATCTTGGTACCTTAGGTGAAAATCAAATTTGGTGCCCCTATAAGCCCTGCTCTAAATGTTCTGCCTAAAACACATGTCACTTTAACTATCTCAGTGCCAGAAATGCCCACTAACCCCCACAGTTCTTTCCTGTGGCTCACCCACTGGGTGTTCTGCTCCCTTTGAAGAAATGGGTGGAGGGAGGGGAATCCTCTTACTCCGGCTCCTGTCTCCTCACAGTGGGCAGAAACAGCAGTGTGTAGAGGTCAACACTGGCAAGGACCATCTTTAACATGGGGCAAAAGGGGCAGCTGCTTTTGGGTCCCTCAACAGACTGAGCCCTGGGGCAACTCAACTGCCCCTTTTGCCTGGCATTATAAATGGGACAAAACTTTATATATTAAACTTTTATATTAAAACCTTCGGAAAATATGGGGAAAAAAGGGTACTATCTCATTTAAAATGGCACATATGGTCAGCCTAGTCATTACATATTAGTATAAATCCACAGAATGTACAGCATCAACGGTGATCCTTGGCGTGCCCGGTGAAGCAGTGGTTTGGTTGTCTACCTTGGGCAGGCACAGTTCATGAACGTCCCAAGGATCCCGGTTCATGTCCGGAGTTGGGGTGAAGCAAGATGAACAACTAAACACAATAAAGATGCTTCTTCCTTCTCTGTCTTCCTGCCTGCCTACCTACTGGCCTTCATTCCTGCCTGCACCTTTCCTTCAAAAAGAATAATATGAACCTTAAACTACAGAGTTTAGGTGCTAATGATATGTCAGTGTGTCAGTGTAGGTTTATTAATTGTAACAAATATACCAGGGTTGTTGATATTTGGGAAGGCTATGCATGTGCAGAGCCTGGAAGTATGTCAGAAATCTCTATAATTTCCTTTCAATTGTGCTGTAAATTAAAACTACTCTTAAAGATAAAAAGCCTTCTAAAAAATTAGGTTGGCTCCAGAAGCCATGTTCTAGGACAGATGTTCTCAACTTTTTTTTGGTTTCATGACGAAACCCGCCCCACCCCACCGTGGGAAAAAAAAAAAAAAAAACCCAACAGTATACACCTTAAAATAATGAGCCCAAAGAGAAAATTTAGAAATATTGATTTACTAATTTAAAATGAAAAATGCCATTACTTGTTAACATATTTTAATGAAAATTCATTATGCTCCTTATCCCCTGCCCCAACACATGCACACACACATACACAAATAATGAGAATAATGGCATTATTTTTTATTATTGTAAATTTATTATTTGGCTTAAGAGCAGACAGCTGGATTATTCTCTTTCTGCATTAAAATGTTGAGATATGTTGTTTTGGTTGAAGTATAAGAAGGAAATCTGGCCTCACCGATGGAAAAGGAACGGGTATTTTCTTAGACCTTTCAGTAAAGTTAGGGTAGTCTTTGAATCTACACCAAAATTCAACCAGTGGGTACTTTCTCAAAGGTTAGCTGTGATATGAGATCTAAAACCCTATCAATTAACTTTACATAGCACATGACATTAAAAGGCACTGGTTCATCTTGGATTTTAGATAGATCTTTTACTCACATGTGTTTTTGTTAACACCGGGCAGTGTCTATTTAGAAAACTGTGGCTCACAGACTTATCCAGGTCTTCCTAAATATGGACACATTTACCTATATAATATAGAAATCAATACAGAAACCAGTCTCATCAGTGTCCCAGTTTCCCTCCAGAGATCAAGGAACTTGGCAAGTTGTCAAGTTCAAGGTGGTGGCTAAACATTTTCCAAAATTTTAATTTCTGCTTAAAAGTTCCAATTTATTTTTGACAATACTATCTCCCATTTTTCCTTGAAGTGTCAGGTTCACTTTTTTTATTTGAGAACATTCAAGAATAATTCATTATAGT
Source organism: Solenodon paradoxus (assembly GCA_004363575.1). Classification (NCBI taxonomy): domain Eukaryota; kingdom Metazoa; phylum Chordata; class Mammalia; order Eulipotyphla; family Solenodontidae; genus Solenodon; species Solenodon paradoxus. The sequence goes on along the minus strand of RJWH01002445.1, from coordinate 205,325 downwards.
TAATATAATGACTACCAGCTGTTCTGTAAAAAAAAGGTGGCCAGTTTAGCACATAGCTCAAATGCTTTTCTTTGTGACAACCACGGTACTTCAACATGAGTGTTTCAATATACTTCCCATTTTGTCATACAGAATATTAAAAGATATGTACTCAAGGGTCAATAATTAGTTGTTTTTAATATTTCATCACAAAGCTGCCTACGCCACAAAAGTGTGTCCCAGAAGTTTTATTTACCATCAGGATGGGTAAACTGTGGTTTGGAGAAATCAAAAACCTAACCCAGCCTATGGACTTAATAAAAGTCCAAGCCAAGATGTGGACTCCGGGCCCAGTGCTCTTTCCATCACACTCCATAGCTGCCTTCTGCCATTCCTCTGGGCTGTCCAAGACCAAAAGAAAAATGGTGTAGCTCAGATCCTGAGCACCATACTCTAAGGAGAGGTTTGTGTGACCTGTTTTCTGTTTCTGAACAGACAGCCTGGGGTTTGAGGCAATCCTTCATGGGTAATTTCGGACTCAATAAAAAAGGATTTCTTATTTATTTTCTATAATTCAGGAAAATGAAATGTCAGTATTCTTTTAGTGCTACCATTTTCTCTCTCCGTTACCCATAGAATGTGATGATTGTGCTAACTTTTTTTCTTTTTCTAGTATTTACAAAGTGCCAGCCACCATTCTAAGCACTGTACGCACATTACGTTATTTAACCTTGAAAATGATTCTGACCCTCATTTTAGCAGTAAGGAAATGAAACAGAGAGAGGCTAAGTAATTGCCCAAAATCACAGAGCCAGAGAGTGGAAGAGCCAGGAATCAAATCTAGACCTCTGGACACCAGAGACCATATTATTAACCAATATGCATTTCCCAAGAAAACGACAGTCTTTTTCATTGTCATCCTATCATCTCCCACTTGGGACCACAGAATATTCTTGCCCTTTTAATGAGTCTATCCAGCATGTAACAAGACGCCCTGGTACTGAGAACAACTAAATCACTACTGGTTACTTATGATGTCACTGGAAGTGATCATCGAGAATAAGCTTTCTAAAGACCTTACGGGTAATGTTCATACTGACGCTTAATCAACCTAAAAGGTGGACTGCAAGAAAACAGCAGTTAGTTTATGAGCTCTCTGGGAATTGAGACACTATTTTCTCATTTTTCCCAGTTTGTACTCCCCCCAGCACTCCATGTGTTATTGTGAACTTCATAGGCATTTAATAAATGCTGGCTGATGAAGTAAATGGAAGGCTCGAGTGTATTTTGGGCAAATGATCTTTGGAGACACCCCATTTATTATTTACCTATTCGACAAGACGTCACATTCACAATTCCTTCCCAACATTTATTACTTAATTTTCAAAGTGCCCTCCTACTCTCCTTGGGGAGGAAGGCGGGGCCAAGGGTTATAGTCCCATTTTGACAGGTGAAAGAAACTGAGCTATAACAAGTTTAAGAATTCTTTGCCATGGCAAGCAACCCAGCCAGCCAGCCAGGGAGCCCGTCACACTTAGGCTCGGGGCCTCAGTCTGGGTATCAGAGGTACCTGCCCAATTCCTAGTCTCCTACATGACCAATCGTTTTCAGAAGAAGGAGGAGGTCCCAACACGAAATAAAATGCTTAGCTAAACATAAAGGAAGGCTGCCAAACACAGTTAGGTCATCGAATTTGACTCTGAGAGAACATTCTGTTCACACTATCAAACTGCATTCACTTTCAGCACACTTCACCATAAATACTTCTGACTCACTATCTCGGGAAAATATTTTTTATCTTAATAAATTCAATGCAAAACATAATCTAAGTCGGCTTGCACATTCTTGAGTCAGAGCCACAAGCTGTGTTTAATAAAAATCAGTCGAAATAGCAGGGGACTTCTGAATAACCACAATCCTTATCTAAAGTGGGCTGCTGGGAAGTCCCCAACACACGGGGAGCAGAAGGTTGGGAAGCTGAAGGTAAGGAGAAAGCAAGGGAACACTGGATGACCCCACCTGCTGATCTCGGGTCCCATTGGACAGCCTCATGGGAGGCAATATCTGTGATAATGGACTGTGCATGGTAATTCAGAACATGGCTCTGAGGCTGGATGCTAGACTTCACACCTGAGTTCCACCTCTCGCTTGCTAGTTCTTAGCCTCTCTAAGCCTCATTTTCCTCAACAGTCAAGTGGTGCTAATTATTGTACAGACTCAATAGTGTTATCTCATAGGGTCAAATAAGAAACTCTGACTCTGGAACATGACAAGCATTCACTTACAAGGAGCTATAATTAGCTGGAGTCAGAGATTCTCAGCCCTCACTGAACACCATTATCACCTGAGAAATAAAAACTAATAAATAAAAAACACTGACACCTGGGTCTCACCCCTAGAAATTCTAATTGAATCGAATCTGGGTGGAGTCCAGGTAGAAACATCTTTTACACACTCCTCTAATGATTCACCTGTGCATTCAAACAGCAGAATAATCTGGCTACAGTAATTATAGTTATCATGTCTGACCACTGATTCTTGCCTGGCTTCCTGCTAAGCCTGGTTTTTAGTGCTCCAAAATCTCCAGAGATTCTCCACTATAATCCTCATTGTTCAGAAGAAAGTACCAAGATCTCTAGAGATTAAGCACAGTATGTAAGACCACTGGTAAAATGAAACTACATCTCCAACATGGACTGTTACCTTCAACACACATGCAGTCAGACTAACGTCCAGGTGTAGAACTGGTCCGTTACTGAGATTGCTCAATAAAGAGAAACACTTTCTGGCTGAACAAAGCTGCTGTAGACCAGGGAATATTGTGGTTAGAAGTCAAAAGAAAAGAAGTGCTGTGTAGGCCTGGTCCTAGCCTACCACTATCATTTTCTTTTCTTTTTCAAATTGTAGGGTTCTTTTGGTGTGTGTTCTTTGTTTTTTTCTTTTTAAAAGAAAGATACAGACAGGAAAGGAGGCAAGAAGCAGAGGCAGGCAGGTAAGAAGAGAGTGGAAGGAGAGCACTTTATTTTATTTGGCTGTTCATCTTGTTTGTTCTCCCCAGCTCCAGGTCTTGAACCGGGAAACTTGGGATGTATGTGGACTATACCCAGTGGACTAACCAGGTAGGCCAACAGGATGCACCCACACTCTCATTTTTTTGATACTTCAAGGACTGATTCAGCAGCATGAGCTCTGATGAACTTGTGAAGAGTACTGATCTATCAGGGACTTTCCATATTTTACTTCATTTCTTCCTTTAAGGATCCCTGATATGTGCAGATTTCTCTAATCCTATTTAAAGAAATATTCCCAGGTACAGAGGTTGTAACACAGTTAGGTTTGTCATGGCTAGGACTGGCATCCAGTTCTGACACCCTTCTCCTACTCCTGCAAGAGTCTTGTCCCCTCTCCACCCACTATTTTATGCCCTGCTGTCATTAAGAACGTCTTCCCTTCTATTTCATGACACCTCTTTCTTGTGCATGCAAAGAGGTTTTGATCTTTACCCCCCATCATTTTTATTCCCACAGCAGGTTATCTAATGGGATAACCAACAAGGTAATTCTGATGACTTCTTCTCTAGCTACAAACTTTTGTGGTTTATTTAAGTGTCCAGTTCATTTTATCCCAGTTTTTCAACCATTTTTATTACATGGGGGCATCTTTGCTATTTCATATTTCATGTATTCATGTTTCATTTAAATTTAGAAATGAGAGGAATACTTAAAGTGACAAGGAGATACAAACTGATCCATCAGGACAATGATTTATTTTGAGATAATCAAACTCTGTAACTGAAATTCAGCAGAACACAAAGTTTCTGGCTTGAGAATTGATCCCTGAATATTAGAGAAATATTCTCAATCTTGTTTCTGACTAGTCCAGTCTGTATTCACCTTAACTTTCAAATGGCCACTTTTTAAAACTAAAATCCCATCTGTAGTTGAGTGCTAAAATAAGAAAAAATCATGGCTTTAAGAATTCTCCAGGCAGAGGAGGAGTCTCCATTCCAAGGAGTCACTAGCAAGTCACTAGACCTATAAAAAGCAAAGTTCCTGACTCTGGTGCTTAGACGCCTCATGCTACACTGCAACCTGAAAACTTCTTTTTCCCCCTTTATGGTTGAGTTATAAGCCTTTGTAAAATGCTGATGGACCTTAAGTACAGCAGGACAGGATGAGCGGGCCTGTATAATGAACTTTTAAATGACTGAAGATAGAATCAAGAAGGTCAAGGCTGAAATATGTTTCTGATTTGGCTGTGGGCCAAAGCAAACAGATCACATCATAAGTAATCTCCGCGATTTCAATACTGTGCCTAGGAGACACCTCAGCATCAGCACAATGCCTGAGTCTTGCCATGGAATCCTGTGGATGCTTCAGCATCGTGCAAAAGCAACACTGGTGCTCTCTACCCCTGCTAGGAGTGCTGTGCAAGGAAGAGCCTAGCCAGTCACAACTGGGTCCTTCAGAGACAAGTAACTGTGTATTTTCACTACCCTGGCCTGACTCTTTGAGGCAGCGGCTTGTCCAGTCATAATAAATTCTCGAGCATTTGATGGCTCTAAGTGGAGCCCGGGTGGCTTTCAAAATAAAAGTTTGTCATACTGGCCAAGGAATTTCTATTCCTAGAGGGACCACACAGTTAAGCCATCTCAGTTTTCTAAAGTCACATCTTGATTGAACAAGACCCCAAATCCCGTTGTGTGCCAGTTAGCATTCCAACTCAATTCCGCTGAGGCTGACATTCCAGTCTCAGGTTTTCCCAGAATGTAAACTTTGGGGAACACGAAAGGGCACACAAACCGTTCTTTCCTCCTGTCTCCATTCATTGTATAGACTGTACTTCAAAACTAGAAAGAATCTGCTGATTTGGAGGCACCTCAGGCCTCGTGGGAGCAGGGCAGTGCACTGGAGATGTCCCGTCATCTGTGTTCTGTTTTGAATGAGGGTGGTTTTTGTCCTCTGATTTTGAATGAAGTTCCTCAAAAAACTGAGATAGTCTGTTCTAATGATTTTTTTTTTTTTTCTTTCAGAAAACTACTAAGCAATTTGAAGTGGGTACTATTAGTAGAAAGAGACAAAAATCGATTAAACACAGGAGACTGAACATTGAGGGTCTGATCATGCCTTTTTCATTGCTGTACCTACTGAAATTCAGCATGGGCTTGCTATGGATAGGCGCCTACACTATAAATAACTGAACAAGTGGTTGTAAGTTCCTGTGCTCAAAGACCTATCATCCTGGCTATGGAATCAAACAGGTCAAGAGATAATCACAAGTGTGTGATCTGAATATATTCCAGTTGATAGAGGACTCTAGAAGAAGGAAATGTAACCTGGCTTCTCAGTCAGAGAAGGGATGCCGAAGCAGGTGATAGTTAGCAATAGGTGGGCTGTTTAAAAGGGAGGAAATACGTCCTTCAAGAGAGCCTTGAAATGTTGAATGAAAGAAGAGATATTCCAGGGATCTTATTGGAAAGTACAAGTCAGAGTGAGAGCAGAAGCTAAGTGTGTGGTCAAGACACCGAGTGTTGAAGTTGTTCAGGGAGGGGAGGGGAGGTCAAAATGAGCCAGCAAGGGTGACCAGTGCAGTGGCTGAAGAGCCAGCAGTCCCTTGCCTTTTATCAGACAGAGTGGGTACGAGTGGAGGGAGAGAGAAACTCCAGACTTTCTGTCCTCTTGCTGGAATGTGCAGGCATTAGGAGGAGGGGCAGGAAAGGAGAGGGAGGGAGGACACAGGGAAAAATAAGTAAATGTTTATGAAACACCCGTACAGGCATGGCTGTGTGCATTTCTCCACTTCTCCTGAAGCTCACAAAATATTGATAAAAAAGAAATTGGTAAAAATAATGAGAACAATGGAAAATATAATAAAAATGCTATTTTCTGTTCAGAATAGGTAAGCGTGCCCAGCTGTAGGAATCAGGAAGGGCTTGAAAAAGGAGGGCTCATGCTTGAGCTAAGCCTTGATGGAGAGCAGAGGCTGAAAGCCAGAGTGAGCCAGCCTGAGAAGGGAAGGGGGAGGGCAGAAAGCAGGAGCTATGCAGCTTTTGAGGAGAGTGGAGACAAGCAGCATGCCACCCTCGAGGACCCACCTGATGCCAGGGACAAAGTATCCATTCTCTTTGTATCTCTCATAAGAAGAAATGTTAGGCAGAGATGCAGGAGATGCCTGCAAATTCTCTGACACTCTGCTGATCAAAGGGTTGAGTCTGTGTCCCCTTTCCTTGCACCTGGGTTGGGGGACCCCTGTGACTGTTTTGTCACGTATACAACATTCAACATTATGCAACCGTTCATCAAAACAGTCACAGGCTAGGTTAGAAAAGGCAACATCGTTTCTGCCAGTTTCTTTTGAGGTAGTTCTTCTGGGAGACTTCAACTGCCATGTAAGAAATCCAGTTACTCAGAGGCCACTGTCTAGAGTCCACAGAGAGAGAAAAAGAGATGCCTTTGGAGCCCCAGCTGCTCCAGTCCGCAGTTGCTTGAGTTGTCTCAGTCTGGTTACCAGACATACGACTGATGCCTTCAAGATGGCCCCAGCCATCATTTGACTTCAACCACATGAAAGACTCTCAGAATAATCTAGTCAAGTCTAGTCAACTTCCAGAACCATGAGTGATAATAAATGATTTCTGATGTCATTCTGCTTGGAGTGGTTTGTTATCTAGCAATAGATAACTGATACACAATCCTAATTTGCGATCCCAAGGAGTGAAGTAAATTCTCTAAAACAGCAGATGGTTCATTAAGGACATGGCTTGTGATTGATTCAGCAGAGGTTATTAAAGATATTAGAAAAGAATGCCACAAAAGAGGTGCAAATAACAAGTTATGCTAGTATACAGAAATTCCTGGATAAACTTGCTCTGGCGATGGGCTAGCAACAGTAGCAAAGAGAGTACCCCAGGAAACAAAGTGAAAAAAAGAATTTTAAACCTACCACATAGTCAGTTAACTAAATACAGAAAGCATGCATCCCAGGACCTGTCATGTAGCAGGAATTGCTCACTATCTGTTGGATGAGTGGATGATGGATTGATGGATAGATGGATGGATGGATAGATGGATAGATGGATGGGTAGAAGGATGGGTGGTATTAGGGAGCCAGGCTAGAAACAGTACTGGATGGCTGAGAACCAGCAGTCCTGGGATCAATTACTGGATGTGTGACCCTAAGTAAATCACTTCACATTTAAAGTTTTCCATTTTATCATCTGTGTAATAGAGAATAGAACTAAGAGATCCCTGAGATTTGATCCTAACTCAGACCTTCTAGAACACCAAGGAGTAAGTATGAACATGCACCTGTTGTTTACTTGGCCATCTTTGCAGTAAACAAATACATACTGGAGAGAGCCAATCTGGTCTTTGTTTACAATGTCTGCATGTTACAGAAAACTAATTCAAACTGTTTTGGGAGGGTGAGGAGGAGGGAGCAAGGTGGACAGGAAATTCAGCAGTATACAGGGTTTCTCGAGTGGAACTCTGGCAAGAAGTCCTGTTAGACAATTTCACGAGGAACAGAAACCAAAACTGGAAAGCTTTTGGGAACCAGGTCAGGGCTCTCCTTCACTCCCCATCTCTGGTTCTTTCTATGAATTAGCTGAATTCTCCTCTTTGCAAGCCAGGTTTCTCAGCCTCTCCACATACACAGCCATGGCCTTCAAGTGAATCTCATGGCACCACCAGCAACTCACAAACATTGACTGACTGTCTCTGAATTCCCAGTCCTGGTTCCCAGGAAAGAGACTGATTAGTCCAACCTGGGTCAGGTGTCCTTGCCTGGTCCAATCAATACTCACAGAGGCAGAGCTACATCACATAAACATGGCTGCTGAAGGCCCATCACTATGGGTCACGGGAACAGCTTTCAGAAAACAGTACATTATTGCAAGGTACGCAGCCTTCCTTGAAGGTGTCTATTACGAAGTCCAGAAAAAATAATTAACCACCATATGGATTATGAATCAGGACGAACATTCTCTACCTTAAGTTCCTTCTTCACGTACACTAAAATCTTGTCCAAACCCCTTCCAGAACCTCGTAAAGTTAAATTTCATACCCATTAGGTCCTTCACAATTATCATTATTTTCTAGCACCTGGGAAAATTACGACCACACCAGCTCTTGAGGAGATCCTAAATTCTTGGTTGACGGGGCATGACAGAGAATCCTTTCTTACTATTGTATCCAACATGTGATCTGAAAGACATAAATGTCTCCAGTAAACTCTCATGCCAATTACTGACAGCTACTTGGGGATTTGGCATCACTTTAGAAGCCACTCTTCTTATGGATGTTCCAGCAAGAGAATCAAGTCAAGCCATGAGGGAGATTCTATGGAAAGGTAGGTAACTCAAGATGAATGCTATTGAGTAAGGAAAAGCAGTGATTTTTGACATTTTGACAGTCCTTTTAAAGGTCTGGTTCTTATTAGTCCAATTTTTGCCTTTTAAAAGGTTTTCTTTTCTTTTTTCCTCCTTTTTTAAAATGAAAATGTCTGGAAATTTGGAACAGAAACTTACAATAAAATACACTCCCTGACTCTCTATCAATCTCATAAATAAACAAAAATACATACAGGAGTCTAGAAAAAGGCATTTCTTGGTAGTTCCCTAATATTAGTCACTATATTGGTCAGTACCTCACAATTGCTTTTTTGGAAATGGAGTCAAACGGAAAGAACAACAGAAAGCAGAGACTAGGTACGTGTTTGTAAGAAGGAAAGAAAACTTGATTACTCTTTCAGCTATAAAAGCTTTAAAACCTTGCAGATGCCAACATGACACCTTCTTGCATACTTTTTCTCCAAGCATTCCATTTGCAAGCTACATTATTCACAAATGAAACATTTAAGAAACACCAATTCTGAAATAAAAATGTGCACACCACCAGTGGAAAAAGCAAACAAAAGCAGCTAATGTACTGTGGCTAAAAAAATTTTCAAACAAAGTGGCAGTAATTTACTGCCCTTGCTCTTAGCTGGACCCCATGAACATAATCAGAACCCCCAGGACTGATGGGAAAGTGTGATTTACAGTAAGTCTCAGGATAATAAAAGAAAATGAAAAAGCAAATTGTGCATGAACATGAAAGCTGTATTTCTTCCGCTTTCAGCAACTGACTCAAATTTCCAGCCAGAATTTCAGCAAGAAACTTAGAAGTCCCCCAAGAAGCAAACTCTGAGTCAACCAGCATCCACACTTGGACAGTGCCCAGCCACCTGAATGACATAATTAATATTTAGAAATGACATGGTGATAAGAAAGATGCACACAGTCCCATCTGTTTGAGAAGCAGCAGAGAAGAAGGCAGTCCTGGGTGAGTCACCTGCCATCTGATGTCCTTGGGCACATAATTTCCTATCTCCAAACTTTAGTAATAGCCTGATGCCCCATAATGTTATGTGGATGGAGTGAGATAACATACATGAAGCACTTTGGAGGGTGTTTTGCACATGTCAAATAGTAATAAGCTTTGTTATACATTTTAAGTGAAAAATAACACTTATTTTGTTAAGTGGGGTGGTTACAGCTGAGGCACTTAGAACGGCAACTGATACATAGTGAAGTCCTACAGAAGTGTTTATCAGGGTGCACCCTTGTGGTTCAGGAGGCTGAAACACTAGTGTGTGAAGCACAAATAACCCAAGGACCTGGGTTCAAGACTCAGGTGAAAAACAAGAAATGAACAGCTAACTAAATAAAGAGGTTTCTTCCCATCCTTCTTCCCTCCCTCCTGGCTTTTCTCTCTCCCTCCCTCCCAATGCTTCCTACTCCCTTCCCTCCCTTCCTTTCTTTCAAAGAACAAAGAAGCATTTATCAGTATTTTACTGTAGAGTAAAAACTTCAGTTAACTAGAATTTTAGACAATGGGGTAGCTAAGCTCATTTATTCTCATGTTGAAAACCTCATCCAAGGCACTTCTATGTTAAAAGTTATTGAAAATCCTTCTAGAAGATATTAGGTCTAGTTTCCAAGGTTACTAAGTATGCTATATTAAGTATCCATTTAAACTTTTTACACTGGATCTTGAATAGCTACCAGAACACAAATCAGAAGTCTTGAGTTCTAGTACCAACTGTTACCTGTGTCAGCTAGGTGACTTTGGGCCCTCAGTTTACTCATCTATAAACTAAGCATAAGGATGACCTCTCGTACCTTTCTATCAGTTTTGGTGACTATCAAAGGTTATACACATGAAACTACTTTAATACAAAAAAATGCAAGACACGTAAAAAAGTATAAATTTTTACCACTGTTCTTTAGGATTTAATAGCTTGTTCCTGAGGATGCAGACTCACAGGGTATGAAGATTCCAGAGTGTACCAAGAATATAACTTTTTTTTTTTTAATTATGGAGAAAGAGATAAAAGAGATATAACACAAAAGCTCACATTCCCACCAGTCTGGAGTGCACAGTTCAGTGGCGCTGAGTACATTTTTATGCAACCAGCCACACTACCCATCCACAAACTTTTCATCCCAAACTGAAACTGAGACTCATCAAACGCCCCGCTCTGCCCTCTTCTCAGCCCCTGGCAACCACCTTTCTGTTTTCGGTCTCTAGGAGCTTAATTACACTAGGTATCTCCCATAAGTGGAGTCAGAGAAGGTATTTGTTATTCAATAAATCCTTTTATTTATTTTCTTATCTTTTCCATTTTTGACTATAAAAGTTGAATACAGGAAATAATGGCATTTAATTGAAGGTTTCACTTTGTGTATTCCAGGTTCTCGAGGTTTTCAAACGCACGATGATTAAAGGATAAAGCGCAGGGTTCTGAACAGTCTCCATGCCCCGATGGAGCTGTTCGGTCATCTAGTCTTGACTGCAACTTTGGAAGACATCTCAGAGGCTGTCGTACTTTAAGGCTGGGGAATGGGATCTGTCCCCACCTTTACCACAAAGGTGCTAGTGAACCATCCTCCTCTCCCTGTCCTGCCTGTTAAAGTTGCAGCCAATTGGGTTAAATGACCCCAAAGTAGTGTTAACTTTATATTCAAGTGTTGTGATGACATTTCTACCTTTTCAGATACTAAAACATATTCTTTACCATTCTCCTCTTCTATCCAAATACTTTGTGTTTTGTATAATAAAAAGGGAAAGAGAGGATAGCTATGATATTTTTTTCCTGGGAAAAGAAAGCCAGGGCAAATAAAAACCAAAAAATGGAACTGGTTTTGTATGTTCCTGGCCATCTCTCTTCTGACCAGGAAAACAAAACAGAGTAGAGAGGAGTTCCATAACATATGCCAAAATGTTACTAAAAACACATACATGCAAGAGCTTTGCTCAAATTCAAAGCTATGACTTTACAACAGGAAAGAGAAACAATGAATTAAACAAACGATCTGAACCGAGAAAACAGAGATAAATGGTCATTTTTAAAGCTATCTCTGAAGTTACACCAAGACATCCACCAGACTCCAGGAATTTCAGGCCCAATTCTGTTAGTAAAAAGGTAGTGCAGCCAAATATAAGATGCCGTAGACCAAAAGAATTATGTATTTGGACTATACAACTATCCTAATCATTCATAGATTTCTCAACTTGGATGCATTTGTGTAGAGAAGCTTCTGAACTGATAAGAGCCTGGTTCTGGGAAGAATAACAAGATGACCCAGATACTTATGGAGGAGACACTTTCACATATGAATCAGCCAAGAAAAATGGCCGTGGTTTCAGAGCGTTGACCGCTTGCTAGCTGCATGAATTCACCCTGGGAAGGATTAGTCCACAGGAACCCACCTTCAGCATGGCAAGTAATCAAGATAGCAAGGCTAAGTACCTCATTTATCTGACTTCTAGAGTCAGGTGAAAACTTATGCATATTATCTTTTTTTTCTCCCAGATGGAGTAGCCCTTTACTGAAAAATATAGGTCCTATTGGCCATGATAAAGTCAATTGTATTAATGTGGCTATTTCCAAAGTTGTGTCCTCAAAACAGTTTTATGAATATGAAGTAATAAGATTAATAACACAAAATACTGTAATAAGTTATATAACATTTTTCATAAAAAGGAGATGGAAGATTTTATAGATCTTTATCCATTAAACAAATGTCAAGGACTAAGAATTCTTGTCATATTATTTTAGAGATGTGGAAAAACTGAAATATTAGCTATAACAACATTTCTGATATTGCACTCAAAAGTGTTCATGCACTCTGCACTCCTTCATTTATGAAGGAACAGGAGAAAGAGATAGACTACATTATACTAGTTCTTAAGCTTTTTGGAACTTTGGTTTCCTAGTGTATAGAATAGGGAACATATTTTACAAGACTGGGTGGAAACAGAAATAAAATGTGTAGAGCAAAAATTTAGTTCTTGGTTTTCCCCCTCCCCCAACCCCCATCACGCGTGCTCTTGCTCTCTCTCTTTCCTCTCTACTTCTTTTTCCTCTCTCTCTCCCCTCTCTTCTTCTTCTTCCTTTCTCTCTCTCTCTCTCTCTCTCTCTCTCTCTCTCTCTCTCTCTCTCTCTCTCTCTCTCTCTCTCACACACACACACACACACACACACACACACACACACACACACACACACACAGAAGACAGCCATCTTTGAGCCAGAAATCTAGTCCACATCAGAAATTGATTCCTGTCAGACCCTGACCTTGGACTTCCTAACTTCTAGAATTGTGAAGAAATACTATGTTGTTAAAACCATAGGCTGTGGTATTTGTTACAACAGTCCTACAGACTTATAAAAACTCTCCACATTCGAGTCTCTTTGTTCATGGCAGAAATAAATAATATACTTCAGGCACCATTTGAAGTGCCTGGCATATCACAGATATTCTACAAATGTTAGCAAGTATTATTATATTATGGTAACTATTGCTGATCACAAAATTTGTAGTGAGGTAATACATAAAAATGATGGGTGTTCAATGATCTGTATCCTTTTGTTTTTTAAAGGAAAGATGAAGGCAAGTAGGCGAGGAAACAGGATGAGAGAGGAGAAAGCATTTTATTATATTTTTATTTAGTTGTTCATCTTGGTTATTCTTCCCAGCCCTGGAACTTGAACCTGGGTCCTTGGGATGTATGTGGATTGTGCCCAACTGCTATTCCACCAGGATGCACCTGATTTGACTACTTCTTAGAAGTCCACTAGGTAGAAAATGGTGCATATCCTCTATTCTTAACATTGGAAGGCAGTTACAACTCCTAGAATGTCAGTAATAGGAATCTAATTCTGAACAAGGAAAAAGTGTTTGCAAAAGACCTGTAGGAACTAGGAGAGAAAATGGGCATAAAATTTTGGTATTCGTGAGGTCTAAGGAGCATGAATTCGAAGCATGATTAGGTGTCCTTGACGTGCTTCCTATTTTGCAGACATCTTGTAATACCCAGTTCAAATGTCACCACCCACATTAAGCCTTATAAGCTACAACTCACCAATGCCTTTTATTCTGTCCCACTTCTTATAGTTTTTTCCATTAGAGCATCCTGAAGACAGATACATATTATTGTTTCTGTACCCAGCACCTACCACAGTGCCAGCTACATAGCTCAACAAATGCGACAGAATAGGAATGCTGATTTGAATAAGTTCAGAGAGCCAGAAAGATGTTAAAATATGTCTGTAAACTCCCAACAACATAATCTGAATTATATACATTTGTCAGACTGGTAGTTCTCCACATTGGCAATAAGAAAAGATATAATCATGGCGTGTCCTGGTGGTCTAGAGATTTAAATCAGGCGCAGTCCACATATATCCCAAAGTTCGAGGTTCAAGACTCCGCGGTCAGAGAAGCAACCAATGATAAACAACTAAATAAAATAAAGCGCTGCTTCCTCTGCATTTCCTGCTTGCCTACTCACTTTCATTCCTACTCATACCTTTAAAAAAATGAAGATTTAATAATGATGGGAATTTTTTCTACATAATTTTCTAGCTAACAGTCATATCAGTGCCTTAGATGAGGACCCAATTATTATCAGGTACACAGTTGGGAGATTATGAGTATGCTAAATGATAGCACCAAATAATATGATAAATCAAACCTGTTAAATATAGCAGGAATAGTATGTAGTGAGTACATCTAATACTGATTACTATATGAGAAAAGGGAGCTGCAGGTAAGGAGCAAAAAAAAAAAAAAAAATTTGTGAAAATCAATGGAGATTTAGCTAACTGCATTCAACTGATTCATACTATGTCAGCAATCTGATGATGTTGTGTTGGAGTTGAGAATTTGGCTACAAAAGTAAAACTGCAAAATAAAGGCGATGATCCTGCTGCAAACTATATGGTCCAGATCTACCTGAATTATTGCGTGCTCACTAGAGGAGTCCACCTTTTATGGAAGGAAGGATCCAGAAAACAAGTTAAAAAGAGAAATAATAAAGACAATGTACCTGTTCAGCCAGATTAAGAATATTGTAATATTATCATAATGATAACACACTTCCACATGTGTGCATGATCTTCCAAATAATCTGAAGAGGTTTAGGTATCCATATTCCTAAGAACAGAAAAGCCTTCAAAAGGCCATTCATCATTTCATTCCAAAGTTCTAAGTAGCACTGGAACTAATTAAGATGTATCTACATAACCTGAAGTTTTGTAACAGGTTGGTGGAATTAATATATTCTGACATTAATCTTGATTCTTGCTTCTTTTCAACGTATTTAAAAATTTATCTAGCTGTATTTTGAGTTTCTATATTCATTATAAATAAGGTTATAAGACACTGCTTCAAATACTGTATATATACCTTAGAAACTTGAAACTAAAGAAAACATTGAGTCATAATCGAGTCCAAAGTGAACACACACAAGGACAAAGTAGAGTTAAAGTCCTTGCTCCAACATTTAAGCTTGTTTCCAAGTTAGAATGGATAAAACAGGAATCCCCGTTTTAGAGATGATAAAATTGGGATTCTTAGGCGTAAAATAATTCATCCAAGACAATATAGTTACTGAGTACAATAGTAGAAACCTGGGCTGAAATAACTACAAAATCCAAGGGACAGCCTTCATCCACTTTCTTAGAAGAATAAGATGTAAACATGGTAGAAATATTGGCTCAGAATAGGAAAGACCAACCAACTTTAAAACTTCACAGAAAGATAGGTTAGTTTTGTATAATGTCACTAGGGAAAGCATCACAGTAGAGTTTATAACAACAAAAATTGAAATAATTCTAATCATCTATCAACACTAGGAGAGAAATAAGTCAATAAAACACTGATTCAATGGACTATATTTAATATGATCAATTAAAAATGATATTATTCAAAATATCTGATGACTCAGAAAGAGGTTTGTGATATTGTTAAAACACAAATGCTATTTACAAAAAAGAATGCTCCAATATGGCTTCATTTTGGTAATATATGTGTAAAATTATATGCATAAAAAAGACTGAAAATACATATTAATAGTGACTCTGTATATTTGACTAAGTTTTAGTTCCTAGATTTTTGTGCAATAAATATTTAGCTTGTTATTACTTTTATATCTTGAGGGCTTTGATTTCCTTTAAAAAGGAAAGAAAAAGAAAAAGATTTAAGGAAAAGGGTATACAGGAGACCCACCAGGCCCATGTTATCTAAAACGAGTCTTCCAGAGATCTTAGTCTTCCCAAAACAAGAGTAAATGAGGCAGCATTTATTGATTCTGTGAAAAAGGTGGTCTTTTAAGATTTCTGCAGATCTTTCCCAAATCTCTCTCTTGGTTGTTCACTTCCCTTGCTATAAAGCAGGCATAATAATATCTACTTCACTCAGCTTTTATAGCATATATAATAGGATGGTATTATGAATACAGCACCCGGGACAGAATGGGAAATCAAGATCTAGCTGTAACAGTACATTCCATGCAAGGATTGCTAACCCTACCAGAAAATGAGGCACATGAGAGAGGAAGTTTACATTTTCACCACTGAACTTTCAGTACAGTGCCTGGATTCTGGTACTCAATAAATACCTGTGAATATAAGTTTTGGGGAAAGGGACTGAAATTAAAGACCTAGGAAAGATCTCAGGGAAAACATAGCTCTCCAAGTTGTGAAGACAAGTAAAAGCCATGAGTAAAAAATTCTTGCAAGTCAATTTGAATTCTACACAACCATATCCAGAGTAGGAGTTGGTCAGATCTGACTAGGGGCACACAAAAAAGCAGAATCATTTGTAAAAAAATAAGCTAGTCTTAGTTGCAGCAATTGGGGGCAGAGCTTGGAACCCTCTGAGACATGTGGTGAGCTGAACTTCCTAGGCTGCTGGACCAGCTAAGGCGCAGAGCATTTTTTTTTTTTTAAAGCAAATGAAGCATTTGATGGAATAAACCCAGGCAAAGAGATATTTAAGCATGGGGCCTTGACAGGAAGGGCCCTGAAGTAATATTGCTTGGAACTAAAGAGATGATTAGTGAGCGTCTCATGGCCCTGCAGGAAATCTTGCCTGGCACAAGAATGCAACATTTTCCAACCTTGTCTAAAAGCAGTCTCCCCACACTCCACTGCTTCATAATGATGTCTGTAATAGGTTGCAGAGCTCACTGCCTGCTGACGCCTTACTGCCTTCCCCTCTTTGTGGGTCCTTATCCTAAATAAGGGACTTGCCCTCTTTATGGACCAACTTCTCCTGCAAGCTCAGAAGGGCTAAAATGAAGGCTCCCGGGAAACAGGCTAGCGTAAATGAAGGGTGGACTCCTATGTCAAGTGCTCATAACTGGGTCTGGTCAGGAAGACTGTGAAAAAGCCTTTGTTCTAGGTTTTTATCCAGGTAGGTTTTCACACTTTTCCTTTAAAGTACTTGTCACTGATGCAACTGACTTTTCATATGGTGCAATTGTTAAAGTCTCTTTTCCTCCTCTATAAGACAGGAACTTTTAGTCTTATTTATTACTTCTTTGTTCCCCAGAATAGGCTCTGTCGATGGTAAGGACTCAAACATTCCTTGAGCAAGTGAATCTAAGGCATTTTATTACAAATTTCAATTCCATTTGGAGGCAGTATAGTTTATTGGTCAAGGACATGGGTTTGAATTCTGGCTTCACAATTTTGTGACTTTGGGAAAAGTGCCAAAATTGTTGTTACTTTGTTTCCTGATGTTGCTGTAACAAATTACTACAAACTTGGAGACATAAGAAAACAAAAATGTATTCTTTCATAATTCTGGAGGCTAGAAACCCAGAATCAAGCAGGACCATGCTTCCTCTGGGGAGACTTTGGAAGAATCCATTCCTTGGTTCCTGCAGTGTCTGGAGGCTGCCCGGGCATGGCTCGGCTCATGCTGCTTCATCACACCAATCTCTGTATGAAATCTCTATCACTATCTTATAAGGACATTTGCTGACATACAGGGTTCACCCAGGTAATGAGGGTGATTTCATCTCAAGATTCTTAATTAATAATACCCAAGAATATCCTTTCCAAATAAAGCAAAATTCCTGGGTTCTAGGGAGGAAGATGTGGACCTATTTTTGGGGGGAATCATCATTCAGCCCACTGCATTTCTCTAATGCTAGATTTTATTTGTAAAAATGGACATACTCTTATTTCTTAAGACTTACATGACAATGCATGTAGATTGCTTAATGTGATTCATTATATATCAAAAGCTCTCAATAGATGGGAGTTATTAATAGCTGGAATCAGTTCATAAGGCAGGTAGGTATTACTCTTGATGACCACATAGAAAAAGTGATGGAGTTAAACTAACTGCGGCATTTTTAAAAATACACCCATATTAGTATTATATCAACCTATCTCTATGTTTATTTAATCAGGGCTGAGATGTAAGAGCAGGTCATTCCATTCCGTACTCACAAGAACCCTGGTAGACTGGTATTCTCCACAGATGAAAAAAAAAAAAAGAAAACCCCTAAACAGCAATTTTCAAGAACCTAGAATTAGTCACAGAGTTTAAATATAAACCAAGACTTCTTACTCCAGTTCCAGTTCTCCTGCATATTACCTCAGAAAATAAGAAATGAAGACCGTTCCAACCATTTGTATAGGGATAAATCACTGGTTAGAATATCATAGAAGAGCTGACCACAGGACAGATTAGCCTGAAATAACTTGAAAATAGTGATTCTCAAATTTTGTTGCCTACTAGCTTCTCCTGGAAAGTTTTTAAGTCACTCAACTCACGGACTGTATAGAACAATGAGATCAGAATGGTGATGGGAACTGACCCAGGTGCTCACCATTTGATAAACTCCCACATGATTCCAGTCACAGCTAAGGTTAGGAACTAATGCTCCATCAGTAGTTCTCAAACTTTGGTGCACTTGGAATCTCTTGGAAAGCTGACAAAAACACACAGGTTTAGGGGCTAGCCTGCCTCAGTGAGCCTGCTTCTCTCCAGGTGATGCTGGGACCCATCAGAGTTGGAGAACAACTGCTCTCCAGGGTCTTTCTCCTCCAATGTGCTGATTTGTATCCCTCATGTATGCACGTATTTATTCAAACAGGTGGAGCTACAGGAATACATAAGACATACAGCCTGGCTGATGTGACTGCTCTCAAAGCGCTCTCCCCCATGTTCTTCCTCGTTGACCCTCCTGCTAGGATGGGAGTTCCAAGGTTTGCTGGAAATGATGAAGCTTAGTGAATATTTCTTGCTTCAGGCAAGAAGAAGGGGAGGGAGAGATAAAGAAAACATACTTGAAAATAACCATCACCCAGCAGTGGGATGAGGCCTTCCCCCAGCAACGTGTGAATAAGGCATTGCTGCCTGCAAGGGAAGGGGTCAAAAGTGTGAAGTCTGAATCCTGTTCTTTAAGGATGACAAGAGGTTGGGGAGGGCAGTCTCATCATAGCAAACAGCCAAGTATTCAGAGGCATGAAAAGGGAGGGGAACAATGAGTAGTTTGGTAAGCCATAGTGCAGGGGGAACAGCAGTGGAAGCCAAGGGAAGAGCCGATGGTGAAGCACTTGGCATGAGTGCTCTTCCCTCGTCCTTAGCCAAGAAGCCTCTAAATCCACAAGCTCCTGTGGATTGGTTTAAAAAACATGCTTTTGAAGGTGTAGGTAGGAATGAAGTCAAGTAGGCAGGCAGGTAGGAAGACAGAGGAGGATGAAGTATTTAGTTGGACATCTTGGTTGATCTCTACCTGCCAAAGAGGGTCCTTGGGATGTATGTGGACTGAACTTAGCCAGAGGCAGTTGACAAAACCATTACTCCACCAGTGCACACCATTCCTGTCAGTTTCTGAGCAGGAGTTGACCTAATTCACAGACTCAGGACTAGAAAAACCTTCTATGATCTCTGTGAGCAGAACCCCAGTCCATAAATTTCTAGAATCACCATGAGGCTAAACCCCAAAGCTATTTCTGAAGTGAGCACACAGGGAGATTCCTTGAGCACACAGGTTTAAACCTAAACTAAAAGATATATGAACAGTGTAAAAGAAAGTCAGAGAAAGTCAAGAAATGCTCACTCTGCTGCTTCCTGATTATTTATAAGTCGAAAATTGTGCCTTGGCTTAGCTAGAAATTAGAGAAAATGGTACCAAGGGAGTAAGGAATCTGAGACTTATGTTAGGAGGCAGATAAATCTCTATCCCAATTCTAAGTAGGAAAAATAAAACAAAACAGAAGCATAAACATTTCCAAGCCTGTTGACTGTTCTTCTATCTCAATTAGGTGGTGGCTGCCGGGAGCAGGGGGCTCTGTGCTCCACACAGACAGGTTGGCCATTTGCAGAAGACCCAAGGGACTCATAAATCTAAATCCCCTGCTGACAGCAGCACATCAAGAAGGGCTGATGTGAGGGATGGACAAGAGCTAGAGCTGGAAAGACCACTGACTGGTGAGGCCAACCCTCTACACGCCATCAGTGGTACCCGATGGCAAACTTTCCCCAGCAAGCAGGCTTTGAAGAATCAAGATTCATCATAGAGGGTCATTTCCCCTCTATTTTATAATGGAATTCCACAGTCCTCATCTGAGAGGTTCCTTCCCCTGAAGTGAATAGGCTTGTAAATATAAAGCTAGAGACCTGAAGAGAATAGCTTAGCAGAAGGGAAACTGATTTCTATTTCATATACTTCCAAGGTGGGTCCAGAAAAAGGGACCAAGAGCTTGCTGTTAGAAGATATAAAGCAAACTAGCAGAGCTGGCAGGAGGCGTCCCTGCTTTTCCATCAAGAATGTGTTCTCCCTGCTTCCTAGACAAAAAACATACATTTTAAAATCACTATAAAGGAAAAGTAAAGTTACTTTGGATGGTCAGGAAAAGGTTATGTGAGTAGATGACAAGTATACCAAAACTCGAAGGAAAGAAAAGGAAATATACAAAGAGAATTTGGAGTAGAAGGAATAGCATTTCAAAATACCCTAGCTGGCAAGCTGAGCTGGCAAGAGGAAGATAAATGATGCTGGAATGGCTGGTACATAGTCAGCACAGGAGAATAGTGCATGGCGAAGTTCAAGAGACAGAGGAAAGCCTGGACCACTAAGGACCTATTTGAATTTACTCAACATTGCTCCCCAAGATGGGATTTCCTGACGTTTTTCTGAGGGTCCATTGCTGTCCATCATATAGCTATAACTCCTCTTGGTGAAGACTTCTAACACGGTGCATCCTGGTGGAGCCGCAGTTAGGTCAACTGCCTCCAAAGGAGCAAGTCACATACCCCTGGATTTGCGTACCTGGGTCCAGGGGGAAAATAACCAGTGTGAACAAATAAATTCAAAAAATAAAATAGAAATGTTTCTTCTTCCTCTTTCTTCCCACCTGCCTACCTACTCACTTTCATTCCTGCCTACACCTTTCAAGAAAAAAAAAAAGACTTTTAACATACAAAATTTTTCTCCATTGAAGGAAGATTACTTCCTTTCTCTGAGAACTAATGATCAGATTATATAAAGAGGATCAGATTAAATATAATGATCAGATTATATATATATATATCAGAATTAATTTTTCTATATAAGTGCTTCATGTTTTAAAGCAATACACATGCAACACAATTAGTTTTAGAAACAATTTCTTTTCATACAGAATTATTCCTAGCATATTAAAGATAGCTGGATATAATAAGAACATCTCCTTATTCTACAAGAAGGAAACACAATCAGGAGATTTAAATATAGTTCTAGCTGTTATTTTATTCAAGCAGTATCTTCAAATAGAAACAAATGAAAGTGATGTGTCATTTTTAATTGTCTAGTAGCTACATTTAAAAGTGTTAGGTAAAATTAATTTTAATAATCTATTTCACTTAACTCAATGAATGAAAAAAATGATCATTTCAACATGCAGATAATATAAAAATACTAGTAAGATAATTTAAGTTCCTTTTTCATTTTAATGAAAAAATGAGAATTGAGTAGAATCTAGGCTCCTTTTCCAGTGCTCTTTCTCCAGATCATACTACCCCTACCCTTGCCTTGGGAATAAGAGTCAGGGAGGGGGAACAGGCAAGAAAACCACCAGAAATGAGCAGCTATCTCTGCTGTGCTGGAGATTAGGACTGAGCTTTATACTTTATTTAGTCCTTACAGCAATCCTTTAGAGCAGCTATCACTTCTTCTGTTTTCTGTGTGATGTTACAGAGGCTCCAAGTACTTTTGTTATTGATAGTGGCAAGATAATATCAGTCCTTTAAAGAAAACTATGCTATCAATATTAGAAAGGTAAAGCTTAAACATCAAACCTGTTTTACTTCAGCTGGTGACTCTAGGAATTCCACCAAGAATCCTACAATCAGCTCTCACTTTCGAAGATGAAACACAAGGGTGGATAAACTCTCAAAGACCTTGGTTCCAGGAGGAAGTGTTCTTTAGCTGGCAGGCTGCCAAGGCACCAGGTCTGGCCCATCCTTCTCTAGTCTCTTCACCCAGTGGCACTAATCCAAATACATTCAATCAGGAGCACAAGGAAAGGACTCAGTCCATTTGCACAGAGTAGCTGTGAACCCAGTTTGAAGCTATAGGCCAGTTAATACTATTTTTAAAGACTTTATGTGCAGAGGACAAATCAAGTCATGGCGGGTAGAGGACCACAAGAGGAAACCACCACTCCTGAATCACAGAGCAGGGTCACAGACCTTGAAGTTGAAATTCTCAGGAACTTGGTGCACTAATAGGCTGAGGCCAGCATGCATAGCTAACCTGTGCTAGGGCACAGCACACAAGTGCAACCCACAGATGTGTTTGTTGGCCAATGAAACAATCTTGGGTGGTAGGTACTGATCCCTCAGTTCACAGATAAGCCAAAGAAATTTCAGAGTCACAGTTAACTCCAGAGCTCCTAAAAATCAGGTATATATACTTCCCTACTGTGTGTAAAACTCTTAGTATTAGAGAAGGTCAGCTCTCCATTTAATAAAGCAAATCAGGACAAAAATACCACCAAATCTAGTCCATCAGCACAGAGAAATAAATATTTGTTGTTGGAAGCATGACTCAATATTTTCTTAAAAGCTCCCTCTCTTTCTGCTACCTGTGGGTACAATTTCCAGTACTTTCTCCAAAAGAAACATTTAACTTTCTGTAGAGAACCTCTGAGACCTCATGTGACTGAAAATGGAAGAAGGGGAAGGAAGCCTTCACCACACCCCACTCCAAAGCCCCCAGGGGAAGCTGAGGTTAGGCTCCTGTAGATGCATTTATTTTAGGAGATACTTGGATCCAAAGCATTTGTTTCAGAAATTAACTCCCTACCCCATCAATAGTCGATTTCAAGGCTCATCCCAGGAGGCCTTGTCTCTTTTAAATTTCATTTCCTGTTGGAATGAATAAACAGGTAACTGACAGAACTCTCTAAGAAAACCAGAACCTGAATGATTGGGGGGGGGGGGGGGTGAGGGTGAGCCAGAGTAGGTAGGATTGGTGGGTGGAACACAGCAACTGGGTAAAGAGAAAAACATTAAATAAAATCATGGATTTTATTTTACTGCTTCTCTACGTGCCCCAGGGGAAGACAGGATGTAATGCAAGGAAGATGGTGTAATTAGCTGCCATATTAGACATATATGCCTAGACTGGGCCTGGAAGACTTGGTGGATATCCTGGCACTGTCACTCAACCAGGATTCACCAAAGGCACACAGTACGCAGGTACCAGAGTTCATTCTGTTCACTATCTTATATCTATCTTCCGGCTCACCCTTTCTCTCTTCCACTGACTTTATCTATTGTCTTACCCATTTGACTAACTTTTTAAAAATTTCTATGACTATTTTGCAATTCTAGAATTTCTATTTAGTGCTTTAAAGATCTACATTTTTGGGGTCATATTATTCTGTATGTGCCTATGATTTCTAGTCCTTTCACGATGAAATATCTTAACTATATTTACTCTCTCAAATTGGCCTCTTTCCTTTAGGTTTTAAGCTATGAGCGTCCCTTGTTTTGTCTGATGACTCTTGCATGCTTATAGTTTTTAAAAGTAAGTTTAACACAAGCAGGAATTTAATGGTGTTTAGATTTTTATAATTTTGTTTTTGATGGAAGATTCACGTGAACTGGGATATTGAGACATGAGCTGATTTTGTTGTTTGCTTTTTTTTTCTTAATAAAGGAAAGTGCAGGTAGGAATGAAAGTGAACAGAGAGAGGGATGGAAATAGCACTTTATTCATTTTATTTAGTTGCTCATCTTGGTTGATCCAGCAGGTCCTGGGATATGAACCTGGGACCTTGGAATGTCTGTGGACTGTGCCCAGCCACTACTCCACCAGGGCGTGCTATGAGCTGGTTATACGCTGTACTCTTTCAGGGTCTATAGTTTAATTAATTCAGAACAAATATTTACATGTCTTCTTGGTGGGTGGCCATGCACTATATAGAAAATGCCAACTCCAAACCCACATGTAGCACAGATGAAGTTTTCATTTCTGATGGCCCAGAATGGTTGATAGACTTCCATACCTCTTCAGCAGAACTGTCCTTAGTCATTCCTCTGAAGAGAATGTGTTTCCTAGTCTCAACTCTGATCCCATGAGATACTGAAACTTCAGCCTCTGAGAGCTAAATACACTTCCACATTTTCGTAAGGACTTCCACTGGTCATTCTATCATTGAGCTTATGCTTCATTTCTGGCAGTGGAAGATTTATCTTTTTAGCATTATCAGTTTAGCAATAGACTATTTTTCATTGTATATTTCCATCTCTCCCTGTGATTTTTTTTTTTGGGCGGGGGGTGGGGGGGGGGGTTGTTGGGTGGGGATGTCCCCTGACAGCTCAATCTACCAAAGTGAACAGAAGGCTATGATTATGCATCTAGATATCAATCTTTCCCACAAGCCTCTGAGTTCATTGAGGACAGAGACCTTTGTCTAAATCATCTTTTGACCCTGATTCTCATCTTTTGATCTAATTCTTCAGACTGTACCCAGACCAGAGCAGGAAGCAGTAAAGATTTGATCAATAAATGAATTAATCATCTCGCTCACTTTCTAATTATAATTGGGAAATAAAGCCCATACACTAATATTCCGGAGAAAGATGACACCACGATTTCCTGGAACACTATGCTTTCCGAAGGCAATGCTGAACTTCAAAGGAGCGTGGGGACCACCTTAGCCTGGCCCTTTGGCCAGTAGGTTCACTTGCTGTTGACACTGCTCTTCTCTTAAACTGCTAATTACAGCGCTAGTCAAGTAGAAATGCACAGCCTGGCAGACTAGGTTTTGGACGTGATTCTGCTGCCCTTTTAGCACACCCTGAAGTCCTTCTACAGCCGTAACTGGGCAGCTGATCAACAGCATGCAATATGCAATGACATAGTCTCTCTTGGTGCCGTAGGAGCCTGCTGACGAAGTTCCCATATTGAAATCACGCTGAATCGCAGTGTAGGCACACAGTTAACATTTAGTACTTTAGTTCTTTTCCATTTAGAAATAATCCATATGTATTTTGTTGAAAAGCTACCACCTCCAAGGCCTTGTGCTCAATGCTAGAGATGGAGAGGACTAACATTTAGTTCTTGTTCTAATATCTAATTAGAAAAAGATTGTTCAGATCAAATTTACAATAAAAAGAATCCTAAATATTTTTTGATTTAAGGTGAAATGATATCTCACCTCATCCCTTCATCCTAAAATGCCTAATAAAATATAACCAGCAAAATAATCTTGCCTATTACTATGTTATAAATTTCTCCCCAGAGAATAAATTCCCTAGTGAATATTAGAGCAAAGAGAGATGACCATAAAAGACTATTTTTGACAATGACTTTCAAGCACCTTTTAGCATTATGCTTGCAGAACACAGAATCATGCCTGAAGTAAAGTAGAAAAAGAATAAGTTTTGTTTTTTGTTTTTTTTTATCACACATACATATATTAATGTGGTACCTCCATCTGTTGGACCCTAGATATGTTGACTTCTCATTCCTCATATATTTATCGAGGGTCTCCTATGAATAAAACTCAATGTTCGATTTTGTGATGGAAATAAGAGGGTAGAAAAAAAAAAAGAACAAAGTAGAAACCTCTCTAAAGAGATTTCAGTTAGGTGTGAGATAGATAGTTATTTAAATCACCATGCTATATCATAGAAAATGCTACGAGAAGAAAACAAAAGTGGTATGGGCCTTCCAAAGGAGAGGCCACTTCCTGCTGAGGGGTTAGATGAGAACTGCTTCAAATATAGACCTAATGCTCAGTCTTGAAGGAGAAGCAATCCGTTGCCCTGTAGAAGGGTGAGGATGAGTACTGACAAGGAAGCAAGAGCAATTCAGGTGGAAAGAACAGCTTAGAGGCAGAAAAGCATAGGATATACGTTTAAGAAGAAACAGATATTTGGCTGGAGATTCATAAAGGAACAAAAGGGGACTAAAGAGAAATAAGGCTGAAAAGGTAGACAAACCAGTTTGTGGGTGCTTTGAAGGTAGCCTGATTTACCATTCCAGACGTAGGCTGGCTACAGAGAAACCAGTGCTTAGTGTGTGGCAGGGCTTCATGAATACCTAATACCATAACAGCCTCATAGAGGAAGTTGCTCCCCACGTGCACACACGAAGCTGCCATCTGTATATGCACAAGCAATTACAAACATTCCAAATACTCTGCCCAGGACCCCGCAAACACACCAGATACTCACTGTAGAAGGTCACCCAGCAAACAGCTCTGATCAATCCCGACTCAGGCAGAATCAAATCCCCTAAATAAGATCCACTAGATGCAGTGTCAGGGAGGTCAGCAGCAACCCTCTTTCACATCTTGAAGCATTTTTACCATGTGGAACATTTTAGATGAAGAAGGGAAAGGAAAGAAGAAAAAAAACTATCTCTAGAAAGAATAGACTTCCAAGTAATTAAATGTTAAATGATCAGAAAAATAAGTAGGGGATTTATTTTGGCCCCCATCTCCTTCTGGTGACCTAAAAAGCAATTGATTTCAAAGCCGGTCAAGCCAGGATTAAAAACGGTGATTCAGGCCACCCCTCCCCCACCTCCCCTGTATGTCCCCACTACGTACCTTTGTCGAGTTCACTTGAAATGTTCCATGATGAGGTAGGCACTAACTCAGCAGTGACTGACAATTCTGTTTCTGAAAAGAAAAAGAAGGGAGGGGAGAAAGGCAAGGGTGATATTAAATATAGTAACTCATGGGCTGTGAGAAGCATTACAAGAGATTTCCAAGGACCCTGCCTTCTGAGAGTGATCTGAAATCCCATAGCCTATTAAAAGGGAATGACTGTTATGTATGCCAGGCAGAGGCGCCTGTCTTACAGAGGTAGCCAGTTGAGCAAGCTGTAAGCCAGACTGAGAGGGTTTTTTTTCTTTGAAACAAGGGTTGGAAAATTAAAATACCAATATTTCATGAATGAAAATCAAAACTGCGGCATCCACCAAACATCATCAAACATAAACTATTCCTCTTCTTGTTTGAAGACTAGTCTTAGACCAATACAGTGAACAGACTTCCCATGAGAAATAAAAACAAGGTTGCTTTTGCTGCTGATTTCATTTGAGTTTGTAAAGCGATAGCATTTTTATCGTTAGGCAAATCCATTTCTCTGTATTGAAACACATGAAAGCAAAGTATTTGAATACAGTCAATTGTGGTAACCAACTTAAAAGATCATTTTTCAAACCTCCATTTTAAACTCTTTAATAATATGCTGTAATGCAAGTGATATTTTTATTGCTGGTTCGAACATTTAAACCATAGCACAATCTTACTAGCACATGTTACGGGGCTTGCACAAGTCTCCCCTTAGTGTCTATACACACACACACATACACCTCATACAATTGCACATGCTCACATACTCACTGTATGAAAGAATTTGGGTGCTAGAAAGTATATCTCAGAGAGTCCTGAGACTAGGTCACTAGATAGATAGCACAGTGTTCGCGATGGTCTTTCCTTCAATCTGGTGCAGACATCATTCTTCAGTTAGGGCCCTTTTTGCCTATTAAACCTGGGACCTGCCTTACAGTCTTTTTAACACAATACTCTAGGTAGTCAACAAAAAAAATGGATCTGAGTTTGAATGCAAGGTGAACATCAGTAAATGGAAAACTTGAGAAAGCAGGTGTGTATGACTCTGGCCACCCACCCACCTCCTAGCAGCACACACTACCTAGAAGTCAAGTCTGTGAAACCGGACTTGTTTTTACCTTACTTCTCTCTGGACTCACCTTTTCACCTCGGCAAGCACACTTTCTACACTTGCTTATTTACGAGAGGGAGCGGTCTGCCACGTGGCCACAGCCACCACCAGTCGGTGAGCCCTGCCAAGGACAGGACGTTCACCCGCTGAGAACTTGCAAAAGACCACAGTATACTTTGTCTACAGGGGATCCAATCAACCTGCCACCCGCAGCAGAGACAAAAGAATTCTTTGGTGTGCACAGACCTTCTTGGATTACCCTTTCCCTGTCCTGGAAGCAGGTGGGAAGAAAAGAAGACAAACCACACATACCCCTCCCACCCCAAGAGGGCCACAACCACGATATCCTGAGCCAAAAACAAGGCTTTTTTTAAGGGGATCTAAATTCAGACAGGCAGTACAGCAGGGACCCCAAAACACATAAAATTCCAAAGTATGAAACTGAAAAAGAAAAATTTAGCCAAGTTAAAAAAAAATGCTGAACACATGACCACAGTTGCAGCTCTGCTCCTAGTCGGAGGAATGGGTATTTCATGCTGGTGGTTTCACCAGAAGAACTAAGTGTCTATATTTGGGGACCCTCCACGGATGGTGCAAACTGCAAGTCTCCTCTGAATCCTATTCTGCTGCCACCCACTAAGGCTCTTTGAAGAATGGCCCCTTGTTTGCAGGATTATGGACTACTGGTTTGCCATCGTCTAACAAGGCTCGGCAAGCCCTCCAGTACCCAGACTTCAGGGAGCTTGAGAATAGAAACATGGCAGCCATCAGGCAAGGAAGCAAAGGGTGGCCAAGTGGTAGGATTAAGGTAGGTCTTGACAGCATTTACATTCAATATTTTCATAGCTTTGTCCTACTGCTGCTCACACTTAAATTGCCAGAAACATGGGTTTCACTTTACAGTATTAATTTTATAGAAAGTTTACTATATGTCCCTTGGTTTTTCTAACCTGGGTTTGAATTGCTGATGGAATATAATTTGGGAACCGACGACAAATGAATAGATTCTTGGCTCTATTACAAGTAAAATTGCTCCGCATGTGTCCCCAGACACTAATTACCACTCGTTCTTAGGCTACAGCAAAGATCATTTCCATTCACAAGCTCATTAAGTGACTGTGATGATTCTGAGGAATTCTGTTCTCAGCTTTAAGATCTATTCCTTGAGATAACCACATGCTCTCAGCTTCTCTGAGAAAATGATGCTAAAAGCAGAGGAAATGTTTTAGAATATGAATAACCTCCCTGAAAACTACTCTTTCCAAGACCATAGTTTTAAAAGACATGTCAAAAGTTCAATATTAGCAATTACTATATGGGTGATGGTTATATGTAAAAAGTTTGAGTTTAGTAACTTCATCTCATACCAAAAAAACAGTGTTTCGTGTTCTTTTTTTCCTTCCCCTGAAAGAAAAGCTGAACTTGAAGTGAGAAAAACTGAGCACATCTCAGCTTGCACTCCATCAATTCCAGGGTCAACAGCAGAGAAAAGAAAAGACACAACCACCAGGTCTGACCTTGTATGATCTCCACTAATGAGTCTGACTTGTCTCCGATTGTCCTCACCATGGCAAAAGGATGAGATGCCTGATACCAGACTAGCAGCCTCTCTCTGTAAAGCACTGTCATAGCAAATTAACATGTGCCAATTATTTTAATGAAAATAGACCCTAGATTAAGATAAGATACTAGTTTCTGCCACTTAATGTTGTGATCATAAACAACTTATTTAATATCTTTCAACCTCTATTTTCTCATCAGTAAAACAGGAACAATAAAAGCCATCTCACAGAACTATGGTAAGGATTAAGTTAGATAATGGACCAAAAGGGTCCCACACTGTGCACAGCATAAAGTGGACACTCAAGATCTTTCCTACCTTCACTTTTGTCCAGAAAGCCAGAGAGTAGTCATCCTCTCTGTAGACATACACCCATTAGCTGTTGTGTCACCAATTAGGTTTGAAATAACATACTCACCAGGGCTTTGGACTATACATTAGATGCCTTACTAATCCAAGCCAATCTTCATTTGGTTAGGTTTTCCTGAATTAGTCACCAGTTATCTAGAACGTAAGTGTTTTTATGTGGTTTTATTCAATTTAGACAAATTAAGCATGTTTCAGAAAACTCCTACCCTTATCTTCCCTGACTTCTGCAGGAGGGCAAACCATTCTCCCGATTTTGATCAATAGATGCTATTATCATTTCCTTTTCCCCAGTGATTGACTTTTTGACACTGATTATGCAAACCATAAGGTTTTGCTTTTTAAGCCTGAGGGTGGGGGTATCATTTGGAGGGAAGAAGAAAAAAAAAATAAGCCTTGAATCCTCCTCACTGATAAAAGCCTGAGCTCTCCAAAAGGGTTGCTGGTTCATCTCAGCAGCTGGCAGGTAGACACCCAATGCTCACAGGATATGGAAGCTCTTCTAAGAAGTACCCGGCCATGCTGCATCCTGTATCCTGATTCTGTAATATGTGAGGTTCCACAGGAAAAGACCATCATACTCATAAGACTAGAGACCAGTCCAGTGGCCACAAAGGTTGAGCATGAGGCAGTAAGAGATTACGCAGAACGCTTAGTCACCCAGTTCTGTAATATTATACCTGGGTGCGCCTTAGAGGCCCAGGACTTATTTATCAAACTATGTTCTTTGTAGTCATAGGATTTTGTGGTGATGTTCTTTACAGGGGATATTAGAGATTTAGGAGTCTAGGGACAAGAGGACAAGGTTTTTATGTCATACAATCTCCTCATTTTATAGATGAATAAATTGAGGCCCACAACAGTCAAGTGACATGGTCAGAATCACAAAAGTTCTAATGTAGAGCTAAGCCTTAGAAATGGCTTAGGAATAAATGCATACTGCCTTCTCAGTGAGCTCCATTTTCTTCAATTTGTGCCTCTTGCATGTGCTATGTATCCTTAGAGGCTGAGTTCAGAGAGACATACAGACACACTACTCTTCCAAAGAGCAGGGTCAGTCACACAAAAGGAGTACACTTCCTTTCAACGATACAAGAAGATCTCTGATGACCAACAGGCTCAGGAAAATTGTTCCTCCTTATTGGTTATCAGGGAAATGCAAATCAAAACAATAATAAGATATCATCTTACACCTGAAAGACTGACTAATATCCAAAAGTCTGGAAACAACAAATGTTGGTGAGGATGTGGAGAAAAGGGAACACTTTTACATTGTTGGTGGGAGTGCAAATTGGTGCAACCCCTATGAAGAACAGGATGGAGATGCCTCAAAAAGTTGAATACAGAAATCCTATATGATCCCGCCACCTCACTTCTGGGTATTTACTCAAAAGATACAAAAACACGCATTCACAGAAATTTATACCCTCGTGTTTACTACAGCTCTATTCACAATAGCTAAGAACTGGAAACCATCTAAGTGCCCAACATCAGATGAATATATAAACATGTGGCACATATACATAATGGAATACTACACTGCCCTTAGAAGAGATGAAATCCTGTCATTTGAATCAATATGGATGGAACTAGAGGGGATTATGCTAACTGAAATTAAGTCAAAAGAAGAAAGACAGGTATCAGATGACCTCACTCATAGATGGAATGTAAACAGACAAAGCACAGATGAATCAAAACCAACCTTTGAACACTGGCAATAGAACTGAGGTAACCAGCGGCGAAGGAGGGAGGGGGAAGTCGGGGCAGGGACCACGGACCATGGTAAAGAACACTTGTTGATCCGGTGGTGGGCAGGGTGTATTGACATATATTTGAGGAATTGGGAACCTGCATGTATGGGTTTACATTAATTTGTAAAGCAAAGTTACCCCAATAAATATTAAAATAAGAAAGTCCCTGCTGGTGATCATTTGGGGAAGGTGGATTGAGGAAGGGGCAGGGATGCTGATGTCTTAGAGTTCTCTTGCGTCGGTACTATCTTAGACATTTTGAGTGAAAGCTCTCAGCCTTGGTTCTTTATCTCTTCAGTGCCCAAGTGGAAGACAAACCTATTGCCAGGCAAGTCACCTTAAACAGTGGTGCCTGTTTGGGAAAGTAACAGTCAGTTCTCCTTTGAAAGGGGGCGGGGTGCGCTACACTCCCTAAGTTTAAGGGTGTTAGATCACCTGGGCATTGCTCCTACCCTGGGCTCACAATCACCCACATCCAGTGTCCTGAATGAGGGGTACCTCCACTCTGGGGACTCAGATGCTCACAGGAGAGAGGGATATTAAGAGTCTCCCTCATTCTATATTAGGGCACATACGAGTAACTCAATAATTGTCAAACTCAACTATACAATATCAACTTTTTCTAAATGGTAAACAAGGGGCTTCTAGATTTTTGTATTTTTCTTACTTATTTTCTTAAAGATCTTTAAAAAGAAACATCTGTTAGCTACTGGGAAGCCAGGATCTTTTTAGGACCAGTGCAAAGTCCTAAGAGAAATTTCAAAATGGTTCAAACCTTGGTCTCCTCCAAGGAGAAATTTAAGTAGGTGGACCTATAGTTAGCATTCCCACTCTCACCCAGGATGAATTAGACTCAGCAGATACTTAGTGAAACAAGAGAATTAATTCATTTCTGGTTTCACAGCAAATTGGCAAAGATAGAATAAAGTAAAGGAGGAAGCATGCTAGAAAATGTTTAGCTCCGAAATGGATCATATCTCCCTACAGAGGTTTCATGTCATTTCATTACGGGTGCTGCAGACACCTCAGATTCTCAATGACATCAACAAACTTTACTCTTTTCTCCCAGTTTCTCTTGATGCTCTTCCTTACAAATGCTTCCTCTCAAAAGTGACTCCAGGCAATTTTTCCTTCTAAATCATCCTGCTGTGTTAACTGTCATTGTTGTCTGGCGTTTGCCATTTAATTTTCCCCTTTGGATGGCCCAAGCATGCTTTTATTTCATACTCTATCATCTGTTTTGTAATAAAAGTCTATTATCTAGAAATCATCTCTGATCAATTCAAATTCACCTGTCATTAAATAAACAAGAGATCCAAGAAAGATGTTTTACTAGTTGTCATTCCATGACAATCTGAGAGTTTATTCTTGACTCTTTCAAAACAAATGAAGTCTTGGTTAAGTTCTATCCACCACGGGAATGAAGTTAAATTACGCTGTATGTTCTCTAAAGTCGGAGTATATTAGCTGACAGATTGGCAAACAAGATGACTACAAAATATTTCTTTTAAAACTTCTTATTTACACTTGGAGTTTAACGTCATTATGTTCAAATCTAATGTTATTATTGTTTGTTCACTCATCCATTCATCCGACAAACATTTACTGGATACTTATTACTCTGTTCCATCCTAGCTAAGAACTAGGTGCTGGGATGCCATGGTGCATAAAATCAAGACTATTCCCTTACTCCATAGAATTCAACGAGTGGGAGGGTCACAGAGAAGTAAACGAAGAATCAAAACGCAATATGATAAATGGTGTGTCTGGGGTGGAGGTGGGGGATAAAGCACTTAGCACAGTCTTGAAGGATCCTGTCTGACTAATTATTTTGGTGATGAAACTCTGGTTTATGGAGAGCCAAATGTTTAGACAGATAGAGGAGCCTAACCTAATTATAGGATCATCTAATCACCTCTTCTACATAAAAGAGCATTTTCTGTAACAAGTAAATACAATGCTGAGACCTGGTAAGGTCATCACCCTCCCAGAAAAATCCTTTCCTCCAGAAAGGCCCAGGAAGTGGTAAGCCTTTAGCAACGAAGCGACTATTACTATTACTATAGTACTGTTAGGTAAAGTTGGGTTTTCTGTTTCCTTTTTCTTTTTTTGACTTATCATAGATATAGCTTAAAGAGTATTTAATGAAGTGATTCCCAAAGTCAGTTGGGGAGTGTATCAAACAAATTTAGATTCTTGAATCGGTCTCCCGACACTGCTAATCTCCCTGGGTGAGTTTTACATAACCGCCTAGTACTGGTCCTCTGCATACCATCATCTTAGGGAAACTCAAAGAGTGATAAGCCTGCAAAAAAATTAAAAACACCAAAATTGTAAATGAATTGAAGTTTTATATAATTTAAATCTAGAGGAAAAGGAATTGGCAGATCAAAACTTAACTCTTGTTTTTGTCCTAAAATTCTCAGATGATCAGCAATTTCAATATAGAGGCAGCTCAATGAATATTAACCAAAAATACAATTGGCCCTTCAAAGCCAATGTAGTTTTCAAAGCCAAGTACTGATGTTTAACTTGAAGGTTCTCTTATTTGCTGGACCAACAGTTTAGCCAAATAGACTTTTAGGAGGAAAATCATCCCCCTAATAAAGAGCAGGGCAGCATTGCGTCAACCGTGATCTGTGCTGTGTAGGATGTTGATGACCGGGAATTGTATGTCTGCGGACTCTCCATCAAATGGGGCAAATTAAGCACGATCTAAATTGTGTAGCCATCCTACTCTAAGCATAGGAGAGAGACACAAAACCCTTTTCAGCTTTGATTTTCAGCCACTTAAAGCATTTACAAAGAGAAGACCACTTTGGATGCAGGTGAAAAAGCTATTAAGATTCCAAGTACCTTACAGTAATGCAAGTACCTTCTATTTAGGTAGCACTTTTCTTTTCAAGAAAGTCTGTACAGAGAACAGACATTAACTCATGACTCCACATGTGAAGGATCGAGGCCCGAGATAATCATAGCTTGGTTGGAGTTGAAGAGACCCAGACTCGGCCAAAGAACTTGCCTGAGGTCCCCTGGCATGCCATCAACTACCAGGAGACTGTAACCAGGACCTGTCCTCATCCTAACAGACTGCACACAGGCTTCTCTAGTGCACGGCTGGTGAAGCCTCTTCGCCAGTTTCGAGGCTTGTTTTTTTTTCTAATCCTAACACAATGCTTATTCAACCATTTCAAAGTTCCAAAGAGCAAGGGGTAAAATTTTAAAAACGATGTTCAGAAAAGATCTATGGGAAATATAATTTGTACCTTCTGGCTGTCCCTGAACACCAAGTGTTTAAGTTAATGGGACTGAGGGACTCCTGGATCCGTGGAAATCATTTTAATCAAAGAGGTAAATTTGGGAGGATTACTATCATTCTACAAGATAGGAAGATGACTCGGCTCTGGCCATACTAGCCTGGGCGTGTAGCATCTAGATGACGGGCAATTTTCAAATACTTAATTTGCCTCAAATTGCTTCAATTTAAAATGCGTTGCCCATCTGAGCTGGGTTTCCTGTACCACATCATTATCGATAGCCTGGGGAGATCAATAATTAAAATTAAATAGAGGGAAACATTAAGTAGAGAATACGTCAGGACGAGAACACCTTCCCAGCACCTCCTAGTTTAATATCTCCCTCTTCTGAAGTTCACTGTTTCATCTCTTCCTCTAAAAACCCTTTACATTTACAAGGTAACCCACAAGTGTTTCAGTGCCCATCTTCTTGACCAAGGGTCTATGTTTTATGAGGCTAGGGCTGAGGTCTTAGTTATCTCCACATTATTCACAGTGTCAACTTTTGCTTTATACACATCGCAGGTAATCAACAAGTGTTTTCTGAGTGACTGGGAGATATAATAGCTACACTTTTCAACTTACTGTCATATTTATTCATAGTAGGCAATGTGGTAGGATGCAAAATGGCCACAATTTATTCATTCCTCTACCCACACCTTTTTACAACGCCTCTTAAGAAGAGACAAAGTTTATTTCCTCACTTGAATCTGAGACAGCCTTGAGACTTGCTTTGGCTAACATGGCACCAAGATCACTTGCCTCAGTCCAGACCAGAGAACCACTCAGCCCACCCACTGACTCATGAAAGACATAAATGCTTGTTTTAAGTCACAAAGTGTGGGGAAGTTTGTTCTACAGCATTATGGATGGGCAATAGATACTCATTTATAGATGGAAACACTAAGGCTCAGTGAGGTTAGGAACTAGCGTAAAGCCAGAGAGTGAAAAATCCAAGATTTGAATTCAGTTTTTCTAATTCCAAAGCCCATAGTCTTTCCATTCAATAATTTGACCAAATTTCAAATAATCTAATGAATGCAGAAAAAAGTTTGTGAAACTAAAAGTAAGAGACAAATGGGGAAGGAGCTTCCTTTCTTTGCCATAAAGCAGGATGGAGAACTTCCAACTAGAATAAGCCACTCTAGACTGACAGCACCATGTGCTGGTAGCTCATTTGTTCAGATTTTAGAGATGCAGAAATATAGGGCTTCTTCCACACAATGATCTGGCAGGAATAACATTCCTACATTCATCAACACAGCTCAACTAAAAGCAACTACTAATCAAAGTTGGTGATTTGGTTATTCCTTAAACAGCATATATTTTTTCTTTCATTGCTTATCAGAAAGAAAAATAATGTTTAATTAATTTGATCGAAGGAACATCCCATCATAACATACCTAGGTTTGGGGTGTGCATCATTGTAAATCAACAACTGTACATATAGAAAGAAAGATAATTTTGCCTGTAATTAATTTTATAACTATTCCCTTCCACCATCAATCTGCCAAGTCTGTTGTGATTTTCAAACCTGATGAAATGTTTGAGTTGGTTCCCATGTGTACAGACGCAAATTTGAAATGCAGTTGTACCTGCAGTCTACGCATAGTCTTGGTATTTGTGGCTGCTGTCATGGGAACTTTTCATGACAATGCAAGACCATACTGTGGACTTGCCAAAGAGCCCCCCTTCTGTGAAATGAGAAGACTCTCTCTCCTCCCAGCGCTGTCAAGCAGCAGCATTGCGGGAGGGCTGTCTAGTTGGCTGAGCTGAACAGGAGCAATGAATGCTACTGTGCACATGATGGATGGGGCAGCCTGTTTGCTCATGGATGTCACCGCCACGATGGGCTACTTGATCTCCGGATGATAAGAGAATGCTCCTAATAGTTCCTCTGCTTAGAGAGGTCTATGCCTTCCCCACAGGGAACGTGGTCATCCATTTTCAGTCAGGGATGACCAAGGGATATGGGGGAACTTGTTGTGACTAGCAGAAGAGTGTGGGAGAGAGAGAATCCAATGGGTTTTGTTTTGCTATCTCTCCCTTGAGTTCACAACTGAGGTCTCATATTGAGCCACCATCCACTAGACAGACTCTCTTCCGCAGCCCCTCACCCCCAAGCCTTCTCTGCTATCCTTTGTTCCCTGATCTGCAGCCTCAAGTTCTCTCAGATGTATCTTAAGCATGCAGGAAAAATGTATTTAGCAATCACAAAGTGGAAAGGGCTTTTCAAACTTTGGCACAAAATCTACAAGCCATTAAAAGAAAGATAAATGTGACTATTGAAAAACATTCCTTGAGGAAAAAAAAGTAAAAAAAATATCAAAAGACAAATGAGAAACTGGGAGGAAAAGATTGTTGCTAGCTACCAGAAAACAGTAAGCAAAAGCTCTTACAAATATGCAAGAAAAAAAAATCCAAGAATACAGTAAATAAGCAAAGGATGCAAACTGGACAATTTATAAGGAAATATATGTGGTTCTTTAACAAATGAAAACATACTAAGTTCACTATTGTACTAGAAATGCAAATTAAAATGTCAGTAAAATGTCATCTTCACCAATTAGATTGAATATTAAAAAAGTTCAATAACTCACAATATTGAGAGGGATATGAGAAAACAGGGACACATATCAGTAGGAATATAAATGGGTACAAATTAGCAATATCTTTAAAAATTTTAAATGCAAATACCCTGTAAATAGTAATTCCACTCCTGGAAATGAATCACGGAAATGTCCTCAGACATGCTGAAAATGACATTTATGCAAAAGTTTCATGACAGTTATTGTCTATAATAGAAAAAGATTGGACATCACCTATTTGTCTACCAGCAGGGGACTGTTCAAATAAATGGCCACCTATCCAGAGTTTACAACAGAACATGATGCAGCTGTCAAGAAGAACCAGCAGCTCTGTATACTGTATACTGACATGGAAAAATCACCAAACTATATATTGAACTATTAAAAAAGAAGCAAAGTCCTGATAGGGCATACAGAAAAAATACAATTCGTGTAAAAACGAATTCTTGTGTGTTCTTATATATGTACATTCAAATATAATTAGTATATATACACATATACAGTAGTATATGCATACCTATTTTTTTATACAGTCATGTGTCCTTAAGAGTGTTTGATCAATATAGACCACATATGTGATGGTGGTCCCAAAAGGCTACACCATACAACTTAGGTGTGTGTAGGTAATGCCATCTGGGTTTATGAGATGATACCCTATGACATGCATATAACAAGAAAATAGCCCGACAGAATTACTCAGAATGTACCTCCATTAAATGATACATGACTGTATGTGTAAATATGCATTCTTATTTATGTATGTATACATATAACAGCTTTAAATGGGATACACAAAAATTGGGAAGTGTCTACACCTGAGGAAGAAAACGGGGGGACTGCTGGTCAGGAGTGAGGAAACTTACTTTTTCTAGATAACCTTTCGTACCTGAAATTTTTTATACCACATGCAAAATGGTGGAGTTAATAAGAGAGCGCTCAGTGGTTCCTCCTCCATGGGAGGAGTGTTTCTCCTGAGGTATTCCCAGTGTGTCATGGGACCCCAGAGAATAAGCCACTCATCAGAGTAAAAGAAATGATCGTCGAAGGTTGCCAAGGGATGACTCGAGTTAAGTCTTCAAGGATGAGTAGACATTAGCTGGGCAGACAAAAGTCTCTTCTGTCATAGGGACCTGTGTAAATATGGGGAACTGTAAGCAGTTCATTATATATTGCAGTATATTCATTATTGCCTTTTGTGAGTTCTCACCTGTTTTCCAGTGACAGGGATTTATTAGGTACTAATATTTGCCGAATCTCTTAACTGGTAGGCAGAGGGGCACATGAGTCAAGGACCTTTCCTAATGGCTCACACACGAATA
Organism: Solenodon paradoxus; assembly: GCA_004363575.1. Classification (NCBI taxonomy): domain Eukaryota; kingdom Metazoa; phylum Chordata; class Mammalia; order Eulipotyphla; family Solenodontidae; genus Solenodon; species Solenodon paradoxus. The sequence goes on along the minus strand of RJWH01002445.1, from coordinate 166,927 downwards.
GAGGCAGCTGTGCTTGGCAATGATCTGGGGGATAGGCAATGTGAGAGGGGAGGCTCCAGCAAACAGTGATCAGCAGAACAACGGTCCTAGTTACATTTCATATATCATGATAGTCTGGAAAATACATTTATGAAAACTTAGAAAAAATGACTGAAGTGTTTGATCCCCACTTTAGTTGTGGTGAAACCAAGGATTAGGAAGCGATGAGCAAAAGTCATTGCTAAAACTGCATGTCTTTTAAGAGTTGGATTCATGTTTCTGTCCCTTACTCTACCCTGACTTCCATCTAAACCATCACTGATTAAAGGTGTTTTTTTGTTTGTTCGTTTGCTCTTTACTAGGATAAATGTCTGTATTTCCTCCCTGCTAAACAAAAACAAAAACAAAAAAAGACCCTGATCAGGAGTCTGCATGACATAATTAACCTATTACATGAATGGTTTGTTCCATTCTCCAGCACTTGATGTATCACCTAGAAGGTACGGTAAACACTCTGTTTGCCATCTACAAACAGATGGGCTGTGTTTTTTTCTAAACTTCAAAGAACAAAACAAAGTTGGGTATCACAAGAAATTCTTCTCAAAAGTTACAGTGCTAAAATGTAAGGTCAGGAAAGTTTGGTCATGCTAGGCAGACATCACTATTTACATTTTTCCTTTCCTATTGTCGTATTCTCCACATTGACAAGTGAAGTGTGAGTGGTAGGGTTAGTCCAATGGTGATACAAAGAGGAGAAGCATCATCACATCTCATGACTAGCATGCTGGTGATGGTAGGCTGACATCCCTAACATTCTCAGAGGTTAACTACTCCCAATAATCCCCGCTAAGGTGTTCTTTCTTTGTGTAAAGACACTTCTAGGCAGTTCTTTCTTTACCTTAAAAAAACTCAAAAGCACTAATTCCTGACGTCTGTGAACTTCCCCAGGTAGTAGATCGCAATGAGGAAAGCAGCTAATTCAAACACGATGCTACGAAAGTGGAATATGTTGCATGCCTGGATAAACCAACCACAGCCTGACGGAGACATGGGAGACAATGATGATCACAGGGAGAAAGAGCTGCCTTTCTCTTCCATTCGCTGGGGACCAACTGGTTTTCTACACTCCCAGGAACAATACCAGACTGGGGTGCTCATCACGAGGCATGATTCGCATTCCTCCAAATGAATATATGGCAAACAAGCAAACAAAGAAGTGACCACATGGCCTTGACTTTGGAAAGCAAATCCTTATTTAGGGCTATGTCATTAAAGCAATCCCAAATATTTGAAAATTGGCTGTGAGCTATAGGTAAATATTTTCTGAGTGGTTAAAATAGAAGTCACAAAACCCATGCAATAAAGTTCATGCATGTCAGCTGTAAGTGAATCTATCAGTCCTTTGCTAAAGACATGGTTTTTAGTATACACATAGTCTTAACACGTCTTTCAGCTATAATAGTGCCTTATGTTAGGAGGATTCTGGGTGCTCTATTAAAATGCCAAGAAAAGTGAGTTATTTCTCCTTCTCCTTCACTTTTCTTGTTCTTAAGGAAAGTGAAAAAAAACAAACCTGTGTCTTCCTCTTTTTTTTTATGTAAACATATGCCCTGTACTTAGGAAGATGATACATGAGGAGCTGGGTTTTCAAACACACAATTGAGGAGCTGAGAGAGAGTGCCATTCAAATATTTCATCCTTGACAAAAATACAACTTCCCTTCCCTGGAAAAGAGGTTTGAGATTTTGTTTTTTAAGGGTAGAAATGTTCATCATAAAACCAAAAATCTTCTTGGATGTCAAAGAGCTCATAAAGAAAAGACATTTAGATGAGTTGAGCATATAAATCAAAAATATACAGAATACTTTCAACTACTTGGGAACTTTCAAAAACGACATCAGTATTTCCAAGGCACTCCATTCACACACCTAAGGGCAAATTTGGAACTGACAATTTAGCTTGGCTTTGGAGAGTCAATGAATTACAGGACAGGGTGGGGTAGGGTGAAGCAAGCCTTCCCTAGACTTTCATGTCTGAAGACCCAAGTTCAAAGTGCTCCTTGGAGTTTCAGCCAAAATTCCCTCCCACCCCAGTCTTTTCTTCCTGGCCAAGTCTTTAGGTGTTTACTTCCACAATGGAAAAGGCCTTTATTCTAGGCAATGCCCTCAAGGGATCCTGTGACTATGTCAGAAGACATAGCTCCTTATCTAAGAGTGCAAGTCAATGGTATTTGAAAGGACAGTCCTGTAGTTTCTGCTGCCAGAGTATATGGGAGCAGGCAGCCCTAGTCCTTCTTCCCTATTAAAGACATGACAGGGCAGAAAAAACAAAATAGAGAAAAAGTTAAATTATGCAAGACTGATGCTGGAACAAGCAAAAGCAAGTGCTATAGATATTAGGCACGCAGAGCGATGAGAAGAAAACCTCAGAAGGAATGAGTAGCAGCTTAGTCTATTGAACTGATTCACCAATGTCTACATATTCATTCTTACATAAGAACATCACTGTTAGGAAGTAAAAAAAAAAAAAAAAAGTAGAGATGATGAAATTCTCAGGCATACTATTTACTAAACAAACAGCAGTCCATAATCAGTTGATATACATGATGAGAGATTTAGAAACCACATCACTTAAGAAATAGTAGAAGGTATCCAAAAGGTTTGGTCAACTCAAGAGAAGACTACTAAGTGTCTGATGTTTTTGTTTTTTGGGTTTTTTTTTTTAATATCAGAGAGGTACAGGATACATGGATTGAAGACATGATTTATTTTGAGAAGTTATAAAGAGTAGAATTAGGGTAGACGAACTAAAGGCAAACATTAAACAAGTTACAGAATTTACACCAAAGTGGGTTTGAATTGACAGGGAAGATACCCAACAATTAGAATGGTCCCCAAACAGAACAGACTAATCGATAACCACAAAAAAACACAAAGTAAGTGTTAGCTGATGGCCTATTAATTTCAGACAATTAATCTTAAACTTATTTTAACAGGAATCACCTTGTTCCATCCTCATAATTTTTTAAGATTACTATTATTATCACCTGCATTATTATTCACATTTCACGAAAGAATTAACTGATTAAATAATTTGTCTAGACTTCTATAACCACAATGTGACTGAGCCAGATTTCAAAACTAAAGTCCATACTCTTATGTTTATATTGTCCCTCTTTAAAAGGTTTTATAAAAAGAGAGAAAAATCAGATTTCCTACTCCCTATGTGAGGCAGATGTAGAGAAATTGCAACCCTCATATATTGCTAGCAGGAAATGTACGAAGGTGCAGCTGCTGTGAAAAATGATATAATATGTCTCAAAAAATGAGACATAGAATTACCATGTGATCTAGCAAGTCCACTTCTGGGTATATACTCAAAAGAATTGAAAGCAAGGACTTGAAAAGATATCTGTACACCCATGTTCACAGAAGCACTATTCAAAGGAAGCACCCCTTGTGTCCACTGACAGAAAATGTATAAACAAAATGTGGTACATATATGCAATGGACTAGTAACCAATCTTAAAAATGAGGGAAATTCTAACACATGCTACAACAGGTTAGAACTTGGAAGACATTATACAAATAAGCCAGTAACAAAAGGCACATGAGGAACCTAGGCAGCCCAGTTTATGGAGACGGAGTACAGAATACTAGTTGTCACAGGGTGAGAGAGGAGAGGGAATGACATTGTTTCATTGGTCCAGAGTTTTAGTTTGGAGAAAAATGGTGGTAAAGACTACAAAGCAATGTGACTATACTTAATGACAATGAACTGCACACATAATGACGGCTAAAATGTTTAATGTCACGTTATGTGTGCTTAAGCACAATTTTTTTTAAGACGTGAGCAGCCCATGGCCAGAAGTGTTCAAATGCACACTAGATATCCAGATGTCAGAGATTCTGCAGAAGGGATTATTATTCCAGGAAGGAGCTAAATTAAATGGATTCTGAGAGCTCTTCCAACTCTGAAATTCTGTGACAAGATAAGCACATCATCAATTACAGAAATAAAACATTGCTTTTTTTTTTTTCCATAAGAATACAGATTACCTTTTATCATGGAACTTCCCAGCCTGGACCCTGAGACAGCTAGGTCCTGGATTTGATTTACAATCAGATTCTCTCATTGTTTGTAGAGCATATTACCAGAAAACCATTTCCAGTTCTATTTTAATGAGGACCAATTTGTTATTTTTCTGGAACCCCCTGGCTTCCATTGTTAGAGAAAAGATACAAGAAAAGAAAACCTAGGTCTCACAGTTCAAGAATTAATGAAAGCCCTGAAACAATTATGCCTTAAATATACAGAGGTCTCCTTAATGTAAATAGACTGTATTTCACGGCAAATCTTCTTAGAACAAGGGATCCATTTCAGCATGACAGAGGGGCAATGCAGCGGGACTATAGTCTGTACTTAATTTGCGATTTGACTTCCGTTGACATTGACTAATGTACAAAAAGCCTGGCTTAAAGGATCTGGGAAACACTAGGTCACAGTGTGAAATATATGCTAATATAGCACAATTTATATAAAAATAGAGGAATGTAAATAGCTAGCTGAAGCCAGAGGTAGTTGCTCCAGCCAAGTGGGGACTGAGGAACATTGATAACGCAAAGAGAATGTTGTTCTCATTAAAACCTCTGGGAACAGTACCCTTCGGTTTTCTTCCAGTTGAAATGCAATGATAAATTAAAACTGCATTGCTGGTGCTCTCTGAAAGCCTGCCTGTCTCTGTGTTTCTGATCAGAATATGACATGCTGTGTTATCTAAATTAAAAGTCAATGTGATACAAAGAGGAAACTTCCCAGTCCCCACAGTTGAAGAGCTAGCAGAATCGTGGGGGTAAACTGAGAATGTGTATACCTTAAAAAGGGCAGCATGTTAAATGGCAGGCAGCATGGCAAAGTACAACAAACACAGTTAAAAACAACAGCTATTCATTTAGTGTTCATAGGTCAGGCATAAAAATTTCATACTCGCTGTCTCATTTCATCCTCATGATGTGGATTAAGAACCAGTACAACATGGGGTATAATGTGGTCATTAACAAGTTCCTCTGAAATCCTTCCACAGCAAAACCACTGGTGGACTCCTCTATCAGCCCATTCCCAGATCAGGCAGCCCCTGGTGCCATCTGTCGTTTGGGATTGCTTGGATCTTTGTAGCAGCATTCAAGAGCACAGGGAGTAACAAAGGCAGAAAGAATAGAAAAGCTATTAGTGGATTCTGGGTAACTGAGGTAGAGAACCCTGAAGTGAAGGCCAAAAGGTAAATTGGAAATGATGTATAATCTAGCAAATGGTGTACGTTTGTTTCTCCTCTGCAGCTGCCCATTTCTACTCCATAATTCACCCACCACATGGCCACACTTTTATAAGAACCCCCTGGTTAAAACTCCACTGGACATCTATCTCACATGATATAAAGTTTAAAAGCCCTCAGCAGAGCATGCAAACTCCTTTATAATCTCGTTTCCCTTTATTCCAGTAGTGCTAAATTATAGCTCATCATCCCAAGCACATTCTGCCACCTTTATTCCCTGCTTTTCTCTACTGGGAGGCTCATTTCCATCTCTGCTCTTTCTCTTCATTCATTCTTCAATATTCAAATCATGATAGGGACCAATCTGTCTTACTCATTACTATAATCTCTGTGCAAGAAATATATATGGTGCTGAGTAAATACCTACTGAATGCAGAAATGAGGGAAACACCAAAAAATGTAAATGCAATAAAAGAGGGAGGGAGGGAAGAGACATTGTCTCCTCTTGTACTTCATTCTTCTAAGCATCCTTCATAACACTGTTTTCCAAGTTTATCAACTTCTATATTTTTTCCCACCTAGACTCACAGCATCCCAAGCACAAGGACTGTGTCTGTCTAGACATATCCCATGCAACTCTTAGCTCAGTGTCTAGCAGTAAACAAGAAATGACTGAATGAATTCTTTTGAAGTCTTATAAAATCCCATTAAAAGGAATCACTTTAGGTAGCAGTAACTAGGAAGTTCCAGTCAACTTTTGGACTGAGTTCCTGTGATTCCAATTTGGCAGATAGGTAAACAAATATCTGCCAAAATATTGTCCCAATAAGGTCTCTCTGCATTGTAGAGCCAACCTAGATTTATGTGCTGAAACTCTCACTCCTTAGGAAAGCTCAAAAGGTCTTTACTCAGAAGCTGTTTATATGCACTTTTCACAAGCTTAGTTATCAGATTTCCTAGTCCCGAGTTGATAGACACAACAAATTGAAGCAGGAAAGAAGATGGAGGCAGATAAAGTAGAAAGCACTCCAAGAAAAAAGAGGAGAGACCCAAGAACTCAAAAAGCTTCACATCTTGGGGCAATTAGCCCCAAGTTCAGCAGACCCTAGGTATGTACTCTATGACAGCCCCCTTCAATAACTCACAATAAGGAATGTGCATTGTTGTGAAAAGGTAGACCTCTGTAGGAAGACAGGGGAGTGTGGGCAATTCATTAAGAAAGATTTCCATTAAACAGCAAACCATGTGGCATTTAGTGGGGAATGCTTCGATTAGTTGGAAAATTCACTTAGGTGGAACAGTTAATGAGCTGACAGTGGCAGATAAAAAAATGTGTTCCTATAGAAACCAAGGAGACTTCTTATTGTGTATCTGTCCATTTCCAGCTCTCCAACACATGGAAAAGGACCAAAAGAAACATCAGCACGAAAATATGCATTAAGTCAGGATCCTAAATGCTATTCCAGGAGAGGCTGTATTCCCATGCATCCCCAAACCAAATTGTGAGGGCTATCCGAGCCCTTAAATGGCCCTCTACACAGGAACTCTTTTCAGAAGGTTATGTTGATGCAAAGAAAGTCAACATGAAGTCAACAGGAGCAACTAGCTTGAACACCCTGATGACATTTACAGGACTAGTATCCAATACAGAATTAGCCAGGGACAATTCTGTCTAAGTCACAAAACAATCATTATGCACTTAATTTAATCCTATCCCAAGTGACATTCTTTCAAAGATAGACAAACAAGAAGCTTCAAATAAGACTAACTCTCTGTGGTCTGGCTTAGGGCTGGGGGAGGTGACAAATATTTAGATATGTAAGGGACAGCAGTAGAGAGGTACCAGAGCTGTTTCTTATTCACCAGAGTCCTTCCTCCCAACATCTCCATTCCAACTCTTAAAAGCTTCTCTTAGTTTGAGGTTCCTATGACAATCAGGTACCCATTGGGATAAAACATTCCCAATAATCCTATCTTCTACCTTTCAGCCATTCTCTTTCATTTCACCTTATTTAGAGTCCATTTTTATCTCAGGGAATAAGGTAGACAATTCCATATAAATCATCTCATTTCTGTGGCAAATTTGATCATTATCAAATTTGTTCCCACTTTGTCTTCATGAACTATAGGGAACACACAGAGTTTGTTAACATAGAAATGAAGCCTGTTTAGAAAGGGCCATGTGTGGTTACTGAAACAAAAGGGAGGGAACGAATGTTTAATAAATTACCTATGGTTGAGTTACTCCTTGTGGAGTACTTTGCACCTCTGACCTTGTTTAATCTTTACAATAACCTGGCAAGGAAGGGGTACATACTAGATGAGAAAATTGTGTCTATGAGAAATTAATCACAGCTCAAAACCACAGCTAGTTGATGAAAGAGCTATTTGGATTACAAGACCAAACGTACACCATTCTACCACGATATTAAAGAATTAGTGGCACACTCTGGCACAGTCCACATACATTCCAACATCCCTAGTTCAAGACCTGGGGTCAGGGAAACAACTAATGATGAACAACTAAATAATAAATAAATGTATCTTCCTCCTTTCTCTTCCTGCCTGCACCTTTCCTTAAAAAAGAATTATATAACATTTTACTTTGAACAGTGGAGAGTATAAGAGTTTTAGCGGTGTAGTCTGATGTGATATTATCCAAAATCAACCCAGTTGGAAGTCCTGAGAAATAGCACGGTACCAGCCTGCCTAATCAAATATTTCTAAAACCTAAAAATCTGTTTCAAAGCAGCTTCAAGAATAGTACTACATGGGGAATATAATCACAGGATTAGTTCCAGAAGTCTGGAAAGGCCAACCTAAATTTCCTTTGCCATCACTTGTAGAGGGGTCTCCTTTTCCCTTGTTACCCCTCTCTTAGCAGAGCTTAGGACCCTGGAAAGTCCTGATCCCCTTCTCAAATCAATCACCTGTAAGCAGAGGACTTGCTACCAGTTGCCAACTTTGGTAGTAGGGAAGTAGTCAAAAATAAGAAAACGTTAGAGAGCAACTCAGATGATCACAGAGTGTCCTCTGAGCCTCAGTTTCCTTATCCATAAAATGGGAGGGAGGCAGAAAGAGGCAGCATCTTTCTGTCGGCTGCTATGATGATGAAAGAGTGAATAAAAATAAAGTATGAAACAGAATGCATGACATACTAGAAGTTCTTAAGTTTTACAGCTGGTTAGTATTTTTAACACTTGTGTTTTCCATGAATATTTTATCTGCTTAATAATTATAATAATAGCAAGAGATAATTTTTACTAAGTATTTACTATATGCCAGGTACTATTTTAATTACTTAGGTAATCAACACGACATCTTTACAAGGGTGGTGTCATTACTATTATTATTCCCATTTTAGCAATAAGAAAACTAAGGCACAGACTAAATAATTTGCCCAAGCTGTAGCTCTAGTGAAAGTCTGGGTGGAGAGTCTGTGTTCTTCATTCTATTCTGTTAGCTGTAATTACTGCTGTTATTTTGTGTCATTATTATACTTCCCTTTAGTACCAAAGTGATTCATTTTCAACTCCATGAAAGCAGCTCCTAGGAATATTTTAATTTATCAAAAGCGTATCATTTAAATTTCCATGTCTGTGAAAGGACATTCAATTCTCTGACACTTAATGCAGTCTCTTCAGTTTAACTTCCTGGCTATTTCTAGACTTTTTGAGCTTGCTCCAAGTTCATTGAGCCTACCCAGAAAACAAAACCTTCCTAATGGCCTTGGTTTTGTGGACTTCGTAAACATTCTTAGAATGATAAAAGGATCACATATGGTGTTATCTTATTGAATAATGGTCTGGTGTGTCTTCTCCTAAATGAAATGTTAGAGCGATGTTTTTGTAGGCCAGTGATACATTAGAATAATACCATATTATTTATATAGTGCTTTGCAATTTTCAAAGTGCTTTCCCAATTACTATCTCATTTGATCCTCACCGCAGGCTTGCAAAGCAAGCAGACAACTGTTGTTATCATGCCCATTTTATAGGCAATGTGGTCAAGCAGAAAGTATCCAAGTTTTGAAGGAAGACAGGGTCCCGTCCGTTGCTTCTCTGTGTTCTAGCGCTGTGACACTGAACTAGTCTCCTAGCCTCTCCAAGCTTCAACTTTTTCTTTACCAACTGGGAATGATCGGTTACAATATGCAGAAGATCTAATACTGTCTATGTAAATAAAGCAACTAGAACAGTGCCTGTCACTCATTATTTTATTCTTTATTTTCAGTATTATTTACTATTGGAACAAAAAAATATCATGATCAAGAGAAAATCAAAAGACAAGTAGTGAGAACAAAGTACTGAAAACAAATTGGGCAAAGTGGGCTTTCTTCCATTTCAATCCTTGGCTACAAAGGGAGTGTGTAACTCCCACTGGGCTTTGAAGAGGACCCAAGTAAAGGAAATGAAAACAAACTCACTTTGACATCCCAGGAGCCTCCATTTCCAAGCGAGGGAACCAGCTCTCTAGGAGCAAACCTCAAGCCCATTCTGTCCTGCCTTCTACCACCTTTCCACCAGAGGCCACCAGGCAGAACCTCCCAGCTCAGCGGATCCCAGAACTCTAGTCTCTCGAGACATCACTAAGGACCCTGCATCAGCCTAGTGGAGCAGGATCATGCAATTGGTTGAACTCCTTTCCTATCTGAGTGCTCCTTTCAGAAGATAACGCATGCTCACTCTCCAAGTAAGGAGAGGAGAAAGCAACCACAAGGAAAGCTTGCCCGTAAGACAGGCATCTGGGAGATTTCACCGAGCCCCACCAGGGAAGCATCAGCCTTCTCTGGGCTTCCAGTCCCATCTGGCCCCATCCCAGGACAGACTGAACTACTGGAGCTGGGCAGTGCCTCTGAGAGGAAAAAGCAGAGTCTGGAGAGATGATGGAACCTGAGGCATCTGGCTCCATTCAGGACCCAGCAGGCAGCTTAACCTGTTTGACTTCAGTCTCTGCTTCAGCAAAACACAACATTGTCCTGAGGATGAAATGAGATCATGCACGCCAGCCTTTAGCACCATATCTCTGACAGAGCAGGTGAACAAACAGTGGGGTAGACTTCTATAGTTATCGTCACTACTATTGTTACGAACTGTATCAGACTGATTCAGGTTTCTCTCATCTTACAGCATGAATGATCCAGACAAATTATACATTCTTTGCTTCTAATAATTACCGGGCTTAAAAGTTTTGTCTGCCTTCATCCAGTCTGCTAAAATGATCACTTTCTCCTTTGTGGGCTCTTCCTGTAATGACCTCTCCTGAAAGCCTAGCCTGGGATGCTCTGCATTGGAGAGGACTTTTTGTGGGCAGACAGCACTCTGGCCCCAGAAAAGTGCCCTTTGAGGAGCAAGTGCTCCTTGGTCCACATACACAGGGGCCCACAGTGATTAAGGTCATTATCTATCTCTTCTGCCTATACCCAAACCACGTTTCCTAAACGTAGCAGAAACAAACAAGGTGCCTGTTGACGGATGGAAACAGGAAAGAGATTGAAAATGACCTTGCAGATAACAGCTGAGGTCTGTGTCTGCTCAAGGCCCAACGTAACAATTACCTTCCCCCCAAAACGATGCAATTTACAGAAGCTTTGGCTAATGATAGGTGTAAGGCCAATAGCAGTACTTTTCTAAAATATGTCCTCAAACTGGGACCTTAGTATTTAGAGAAGTTTGTTGCTTATTCACAAGGCGGGAGACTAAATTGAATAGCAGTGACGTGAGTTCACATAGGTCTGAAATCACCGTATTGTAGGGATCAAATATCTCATGGAGGTGGAGTCATAGCTGTGCAACTGAAGACAAGGATAACTGAAGGATGTCACTGCATGTCATTTCCTTGAGTGATGTCTCACTACTTTCATAACCTCAGGTCAGCTCCTCAAATGCCTTCAGTCTTAGCTGCCTCATCTGTATAACAGAGAACTCAATAGCAAATAAATTTTTTTTTTTTTTTTTTTGATAAAGAAACTGGACCTTTAAGGCAGAGGATTGAGTTAATGGCTTTCCCCAGTTTGTGACACATTATCCTCATGGAATGTGAAAGACTCCACTCATTTTTCTCTTTAGTCCCTTAAATCTACATTCCTCTTCCCTATCATACACAGCCATCCACTATCTGATATGTATATTTTTGTTCCTGATACTCTTACAAATGTGCATTATTGTACCATGCGTATTTTTAATTTTTGTAACTGAAATTGTGTTTTAGACCTCTACTTCATTACTTTTAACTGCTGCATACTGTGTATGCTGGTCTTTTGTCCTTTGCCCTTTCTGGGCCACTTGGCCATTCTTTGCCTAGCTGTGTCCCCAAGGCTGATCTCTATAGACACATCATCCAGAGAACCAGGACCTACTGGCTTCTGGTTGTGTTTGATCAGCAGGAGGCACCAACAGAGGACTGGGGGTAAGAAGAAAGAAGGTTCAGGCTCTCAGGCTGCCAGGCTGCCACTTCCCAGGCTTACATACCCCCTGCCTTACTGAGCACTGGTCAGTAGCTCCCCCTAATAGCCAAAGCCAACTTCTATTGGTCTATCTCCTCTGTGCCTCTGATCTCCCTGGTTTCATGTACATCAATCTCTCCCTTTATCCTTCAGGTTTTAGACTAATTAGGGCTTCTCTGATTTGCTAGCCCCTGGGTGCTTTATTATCATTGCTGTCAATTCCTTAACTTAACCCAACATTGTAAATAATCACTTCATGAATTTCCTTTTGAACATTCCATCTCTTACCTCTTCAGACTCTTAGTGATGCAGTGCCCCAGGGTCTGTATCCACCAAATTTAACCTCTGTCATTTTACAGGGATAGTGTGATGATTAATTTTATGTGTCAAATTGGGTGCGCACTGGCTGCAAAGGAAGGGTGTGTGTGAGACTCCAACTGGGTCTAGCTATTTCCATGAGGATATTTTTCGATGATATTTAAACTAGTGGACTTTGAGTAAAGAGTGCCTTCCATAATGTGGGTGGACCTTATCCAATCAATCGAAGGCCTGAATAGAACAAAAGGCTGACCTCCCCTTAGCAAGAGGGAATTCTGCCAGATGACTGTCTTCCAACTTGAACTGCGGCTTCAGCTTTTCCCTGGTCTCTAGCCTGCTGGCCCAGTCTGCAAACTTTGGACTTGTCAGCTTCTAGAATTGTATTAGTCAATTCCTTAAAATAAAACTTTTTTGTATCTGGACATATCCTATTGGTTCTGTTTCTCTGGAGAACATTAATGCAGATAGGCAGCCAGATTGCCTCCAGTCACCAGCTACCACCACCAATGCTGTGATGAACATTCTCGCACATGCTGCCTTAAGAATTTCTTTGTAAGAATTTCTTTGGTTTAGATACCCAGAAGTACATTTATGGGTCCCAAAATTATTTAAAAAAAATTTTTATAATGTTCTAAAGCACAATGTTATAACGAAAACATTCTACAGCCATCTATGGAGTATCTATGTTTAGCATGTGCTGATCACTATATGTAGGAACTAGAGATGGAATAATCTATAAAATAAACATAGTCCATACTGAACTTGAAAAAGTATATGAATGATTTGCACATAGTAGGTGCCCAATTAAGTGTGTAATAATTGTATAGACCAAAATGATCTTTGAAAATGAAGACACACAGCTTAGTGTCCACATTAATATGACTTCACCATTCCAATACTTTCATCAACATGACTTCACTTTTCTAGGCAATGCTTGGCCGGGAACATAAAAATTGCAAGTAACTCCCTAAAAAAACCATTTACTAAATATCAAGTGATGAATTTTTCCATAGATAGAATGAAATGACCAATAATTGAAACTGCCTCAGAATTCTTGCTGCTGTGTTCATCAATTCTAAACTATTCTATTCTGAGCCTTATGCAACCCTAAGCAAATTCCTATATTAAAAGAATCATCTTAACCCAAATCCCTAAACTCTCATAAATATGACTTTACCCTTTCTTCTTTTTCAAGGTCATGTTTGTTCTCCCTTAATGCAATAATCAAACTTTGCCCTTCCACCTGGCATTCCAGTGGGACTTCCAGGAATCAGAAAGCAACTATGTAAATCATATGGCATATTTCCTCTTCCCCTCTCTGAATATGGAAGTAAAAGAAGTGCTCTGAGATAAAAATCAAGATCCCCTAAGTTATAATCTTAGCTGGGTCTGCTAATCGGACACCGTGGGTGTGCATCAACCATAATTGGGCAAATAACTTCTCCAGGTATCAGTACTCTGATCTGTAATATGAGGGATTGATGAAATCAGTGATTGTCATTTGAAAATGGTGATCCAAAAGCACTCCTAATGCTAAATGACATGAAATGATGTGCAGGGCAATCATCAACAGCAAAATTGGCAGTTTCTGAGGAGGGTGAACAAAGTCTAGGATATGAGAAAGCAGGTATAAAAAATTTCCTTTTACAAAGGTGAAATGCTGGACCATGCATATTACAACTCCATAGCCTGAGAGGCGTGTATTAGAAGCAGGAATGGCAAAGTAGAATCAGATGGTCATGAGGCAGCTAGTGAAGAGACACCCTGCTCTATGACTGAGGCAACACAATTGGCTGAGGCACAGCTATGAAAGCCGTGGATCTAGGTCAGAGAGCCAGGACCTAAGTGGGAAGAGAAGAGGGAGGGGGAGAAGAAGATAGTGAAGAATGACATTTGCCAAGAACTGGCATTGTTCTAACTCCTATGAACTCACTTGGTCCTTAGAACAATTCGGTGAGGTCAGCACTACTGTATTTATTAGATTCTAAGCCACACTTTGTGTGTGTGTGTGTGTGTGTGTGTGTGTGCATGTGCGCGTGCATGATTTTAATGTCGTCCCCCCCCAAAATCAGGTTTGGTTTACATTCAAAGGTGGCTAAGTTTTACTAGAAAAGATCATTGCTATGTACAATAGATCCCTTATTCAATTCTTAAATTCTGCTAACTTTGTTAATATCTAGTTAATGGCATGATATTGCCATTGAATGAGAGATATGTGGGTATCATATTTACGAAGTTTAATTGTAGGGCTCTGCTTTCTATGCATTTCCTGCATATCAGAATTTTGATTTTTAAAATGTGATACTTTCTCCCTCCCTGAGCATTAATTTCATGCATAAACATGAAAATTAGTAGAAAACCGTGTAAAGGACACTAGGAAATCTACGTTTAAGTCTCAATTCCATTCTTTCTTGGCTGTATTCTCAGGCTCATCTCTTTTACTTCTGTTTACTTTTGTCTCTTCATCAGGAACATCAGAGAATTAAACCCGATTGCCAATCAGAACTCATATTCCATAACACTGCCTTTGTCAGCTCTACCGCTGGTGCACTGCAGGAGTGCCTAGTTTTTGTATGTGATGTTATTTACCTTACAAATGCATGTCTTAACTCTTCAAATGATTGTAAATTCCTTGAGGGCAAAAACTCTATTCTACCATAAATTTTGTTTTGGAAACTATATAAAATACATTTTTTTTTTTTTTTCAAATTCCACAGCACTATTAGTTCAGTGGATGATCAAAAATAGTTTCCAAACGACTTAATGTGCCATTGCAGATTGTGATTTAGGCTTTAGTCAATTAAACACTGTTAGAGCAATCTTCAGCATGAATATCAGATGATGGCAGGACGCTGGATGTGGGCTGAATAATGAGCGTCTCTTTACCAATCCCATTCACAGGTCCCTAACATTGACAAGATATCATTCACCAAGGGATGTCTAATGGAATTCCAGAATCCTGCCCCAGCAGATTACACAGCATCAGCATCAACCTCAGACATGATCATGGGATCTGAAAGCCAGAGAGAAATTACATAATGCTCAGAAATTTGCTTTGGCATCAGGTGAGGACACTGTGGCACCGCTTCGTGTGTGTTCAGTCATTTCAGCATCTCATGATTTTTCCGTTTTATACTTCCGGGCATGAAATAGAAGGAATTCTGCATCACTATTTAACGGGCAGACAGCTGACCCAAAAGAAGTTCATTTCAGAGAACTCAACCAGACAGTAAATCATGCCATCTTAGTTATAAATTCATCTTTTAAAGACTGAAGATCATCCATTTAAAAAACCCAGATTTTCAGTGCTATTTCTAAGGCAGGAAGAAACAGAGACACAATCGTACTTAAGATTCACCCTCTAATCTAGGACTTTCATGATTCTATTTAGCAGATCTACAGTATCATCAAACTACAGTATCGTCAAACTGCAGTACTGCAAACACATAATCAACTTTCATTCATTTGGGAGATATTTCTAGCAGAATTTAAATTCCTGGCTCCAATGTCTTCTTTCTTCTACCAGACATTTGATTTTACTGTTCATGAGCGGCATCAATGCAACATGAGCAAAAGAAACCAGTAAGTTGGGCTAATTGCTTACTGGGGTTAAAATATATTTAGTCTGCTTATTTTTCTAGTTGTTACAGATAATAAAGAAATAGTTTCTGCTACAAACTAACAGAATGTGGGACTGGAGAGAAAAACCTTGACATCTTCTAGTGTAAACTCACTAGACAGATTATCAAGCTGAGATGCAATGAGGCAAAATGTCCTATTGGATGTCACATAACCAGAGGCAGACCTTGAACTAGAACTCTGACCTTCAGACTCCATGTTCAGGGCTTTCCCCTTAAACTATTTAGTAAATGTGGCAAAGACAGCTCAGAGAAGACAACAGAAAATAAGAGATAATATTTCAAACATATTCTTAGGAAGATTCACATAATGCCTATTCACAGTCAATTAACATTTTAGTAAAAATCAAGTAATATTCATATTTAATAACATTTCTTGACCACCTACCATGTGCTTCTTTGTTTTCTCATATACTCTATCACAGAGGAATAAAGTTGAATTTTTTATATTTCTATTTTTCTGGGAATGAAGCTAAGGCTCAGAGAGGCAAAGAAATTTGCTCAAAGACACACAGCAAGGTTTTAATTCTAGATCTAATCTAAGTCCTCTGACTCAGTACAGAACATCTAAGCTCATCTCAATGCTTTGCAAACTTTAATTACAGTCTTCCTTCATAGGTGTTTTTATTTTTCACCTGAACTATTACTTACTTAAAATATACCTTTACATTGATTTACTATTTTCTCTCAAGTAAATTCACTTAAGCAATAATATCCATGAAATTATGGGTTTAGTGAGTTAATTAAATGCATGTTTATATGTCTTTACATATATTCAATATAAAATTTGAAAATTAAAGAAAAGTCTCATCTATGTGATACTCCAAATTTCAGTAGTGAATCATGACTTTATTCGACGTTCATAGGCAGGTACCTCACAGGCATATTGTAAGGAATAAATACATAGAACACATTGGGGGCCTGTGTTCACCATTCTCTTTAGTCAAAGCTTTCTAATGCTTGCACACGTGAGAAACTCCTAAGATATTTGTTAAAATACAGATTACCGGACCTCATTCCTAGGTCTGGGGTGAAGTCCAAGAATAGGCATTTTTAACAAATCCAGCATGTCTGTTGCTGATGGTTCACAAATCATATTTCTAAAAATCATATGCCAAAATATTGGGAATAATTTACCATAGCAGAAGTCCCTTAGCATACTATATCCATTAATACTTTAAACAAATATAGATACTAGCTTGTAGTCACCAAATCATAAAACAGAAGCAATGCCACAGGCCTCTGAGTTTGGACTCTATTACTACACAGTGTTCCAGACGCAGAAAATTCCAAACAGGTTGTCATTGATTCTATTTTAGAAGGTCTTCCTGTGGTAGCCCTTTTACAAATCTCTCCTTTCTCATTGGGAGAGAAGAGGCAACCAGGGCGTAGAAGTTCACTCTCCACAGGCAACATATTATCATGGGTGGAACTTCCCAAAGCAGCAAAGTCATAAATATGCTCCAGGCAGCCCAGGGGGAGTGTTTGATCTTCTGCCCAGTGATCTCTGCTTGTCATCTGCTTAGCCTCATTCATCACAATAGAGATGAGACTAAATTAGAGAACTAGATCCAGTTGGAATCTCTGTGGGGGAAATAGGACAGTCATCACCTTGGACAGCAGAGAGAGAAAGTGAGGTAGGCCAAGAGGGCAGGGGTTATAAAGGGAGTGGTCCCTGCAAAGCCAAGTCGGCCAGCAGTTGAGGGCACTCACCCGAGGGTAATGAGGAGGAAGAAGGAGAACAGGGGGGAAATCCTGCCTCAGAAGGGCACTGTGGGCAGCACAGTCAGCTCAATGCTCAGCATTTCAAAGTAGTATATGATATCCACCAGCCACGTTGGTTTTAGCTGTTTTAGTCTTTTTTGAAAAATTAAATTAGCTGCCACTATTGAACATAAGAAAATTGTATAATTCTGCAATATCAGTTTTTCTGAAAAACTTGAAAATCTCACAATACCAGGTCCACGTTCCAGCATGGCAACAATTGGTTGAAGTTAAGTCATGGTCACGCCATTAGAATATTGATGGTTGGTTAGCAAGAATCCCCATCACTCTTCAGTGGGTCCAACCTTCTCAATCATCTGTCTGCCCTACTGGCATTTAAATTTGCTTACCCTATGCAACCTACTTTACTAAATATAATAGAAATGCCACTATCACATTATCTTTTTTCCTTCCATAAACATCTACATTTGTTTAATGTCAGGGTCTAAAGCCTAAGACCTTGTAGGTTCAATAAACTTGAGTTGAAAAAAAAAAATAAATTATAGAGCCTAATGCCGTGGTAGGCACTACAGAGGGATTCAAAATTGAGCAAGACATGATGCAACTTCAAGGAGGAACTCTGGGGGTGGGCAGGCGGGGTAAGCACTAGAATTGTGCTTTGACTTGACTTTGTGTCTTTGGGAAAACCACTTAACATCCCTGAGACTTGGGTTCCTCATCAAAAAAGTAAAGCTGATAATAAAATATATCTCACAAAGTTTGTTTTAAGGGTTAAATAAAAGAATGCATTTGAGAGCCCAAATAGAGGGAGAATACCTATAAAGCTCATCAAGTTAGGAAGGGAATATATATGTATATATATATATATATGTATATATATACATGCGTAAGAGAAACAGACATGGTACAAAGAAGAAAGATGATAGAAAATTGAGGGACTCAGAAAAAAAATGTTCAGGAAGAAAACAGATTTTAATCTGAGCCTCGAGACACAATGACTCAGATCTTATTGAGATATGGGCGAGACAGAAGGCTAATAGTGGAAGGGAATACAACAGAAAGATGCGTTTGGTCAGGTCATGGAGTGCGGCCCATAAAAGCCAGGCTACTGACCAAGAAACTGATGTCACACAATATACTTCCCTCCAGCTGTTAGAATGAGCAAAACTGAAGACAGGTTTTTAATCATCTACAGACTGTCCTTGAGCCTGAGCTAACTCCTCTTACTTAACTCATCAGGTAGATAAAAGGCTGTGATTCTGGGGGAAGCGTGCACGCGCATGCACACACACACACACACGGACTATTCTAAACCCTTTATAAGCATCCACTAGAATGTTCACATTGAAGCCCTTTAAATTAATATAAGCATCAATCTTTAAATTTGGTCCAATCTTTTACAAGATTTATGAGAACCTTTCATGTGCATTTTAAGTGATTTATTTGTATCTTCCTGGATGATGTATAAACTATGCAGCCCATGATGAGATGAAAGCACCATAGATTTCTACATCTTCAACAGCAGCAGGGTCACCTGAGTACTTAGTATCAGAATGCCATTTTGAATAAATATTAACATGATTATTTTAAACTACAAAAATACTAATACAAACTTAGTGTTTATTATGTACCAAGCCCTGTTCTAAGTGCTTTACATGTATTAACACCGCGAATTCTTACTGCAGCCTGTAGTTTATGTAATAAAATTAATTTTATATCATAATTTTATAGATGAGAATAATGAGACACAGTGGGGTTACATAATTTGGTCAAAGTATTATACCCAATAAATGACACAGCCGCAGTCTGAGCCCAAAATGTCTGAATTGAGCGCTTTTTAACCACTATGCTCTACTGCCCCGGAGAACGGTGTGAATGTCTATGCAGGAAGGAAAAATGGTGCCACAGAGGCTTCGCGAGAAGACTGGACTGTGTCATAGGAAAACTGGGATAACAACTGAGGCACAGGAAATCTTTAATAATAAGTACCTATTGCCCACAGATGCCTTCTGCTTTGGAGAATCTGAGAAACATAAATCAGAGCTACAGGTCCTTTACAATTCACCTAGAGAGGGAGTAAGTGTGGTGGCTAAGAGTGTGGACCCTGAAACCAGACTGTCAGAGTTGACGTCACTGCTCTGGTCTATACCCTATTGCCGGTTACTTAACTTCTATGGACCTCAGTTTTGTCATTTGTCTAACGGGAATAATGACAATTACCACATTCAGTTGTTGAAAGCACTGAAATAATCCATGTAAAGCAGTTAGAATGATGTCTGGCATATAAGAAGCTCTTAATATCAGTTATTATTCTTATGTTGGCATCCCCATCTTTCTGTTTGTTGTTGGTTTTATCCTAGTTTTAACTGTATTTAATCTTAGGGTTCAGTCACACCCAGGTAGAATATACACGATGAGTTGAATGGACAAATGAGGTCAGTTTGCCTCCTAAAGGAAGAGTTACGTTCAGGGCTTGGTCCAAGATAGGACCAAGAGAACAAGACAATTGTTCTGTTATTATTGTGACTTTACATTTAATAAGGCCCAGATTAATGTGGTCTCAAGAAATTACCTACCATTACCTATTTTGGATTACATTCTAGAAACACAAAATGTAGTGTTCCCTGTTAACAGAGCCCATAGTCTTTTGGTGAGGAAAAGGGACTAAGCAGTACCCTAACAGCAATAAAGGGGAGGGACAGATAGTAGACTATGGTATCAGACAGTGGGAGTGCCCAATTCAGATTTGGGATGATTTTCTGGAGGAAGTATCCTCTGATCTAGGATCTAAAGAATGAAATGGAGGATCCAGATACATGAAGTTGGGGAAAGGGGATTCTAGAGAGAATGAGAGCATACGTGAAGACGTAAAGGATATAAGAAAAAGGGAATATGATATGGGGGAAAATAATTTAGTATGGCTGATCTCTAAGATTTATGGAAAAGGGTGCTATCAATGAGACAGAAGAAGTCAGCAGGGTCGTGCTAAAGAGACTATATTTAATTCCAAGGACAGTGGGAAGCCAGGAAGGGGGAATGACGCAGAGGAATAATGTGATCTGAGTTATATCAAGAAAAATTAATCTGTCTGGAATGTAAAGAAATGACTGGGGGTAGGAAAGACTGAATAAAAGGGAGTTAGGGTAAAGAGAAGGATACTGAAATGAGTAACTTCACAGAATCAACAGAAGCAGATGACTAGATACGGACAGCAGGGAGGAAAATAGAGGGATAGAGATTTCTGACTCTTACTGGATGGACAATGGGATCATTCAGAGAGATAAGAAACAAGAGGAGAAGGCACTTTAGGGTTGGGAGGGTGGGGAGAGATGACACCAGGCTCAGCTGTGTATAAGGTGGGGTTTACACGGTTCCCAGCTAACGATTGGTTCTCTGAGGCAGAAGGACACCCAGACTGGACACCCAGATGGGAAATCATCACTTAATAGGTAGAATCTGGGTGATGGGAGGACATGATCCTCTCAGGTGAGACTGTGGAAGGTGAGAGAAGAGTGCCTGGGGCAAACCCACTAGAAATAACAGAATTTCATGGAAAACAAAAACAAACACACACACACACAAAAACACCAGTTGTTGCAAAGAAGTGAAATAAGTTGTCTCTAGGTCCCTCTGCCCTGCGGGCACCGAACTGGAAGCTTTCTATTTGTTCATTTTTCCTTCCCAGCACCTGGCCCAGAGCCAGGGTGAATCAGTAGCTCAGTTTATACTTCTTGAGTGAGTGAGTAAACTGCCTAAGGTCACACAACAAGAAAGTGATATAGGCACCGATCTGGATGACTCCAAACAGAATTGCTCCTACTGTGGAGTGAGAGTATCCAGGATTTGAAGTAAGATGATGTAGAAGGCTCTCTGCTTAGCTCTACAGTTCAAGGAAGCCAAAGCAGCCTGGTTAATACTTGTCATAAAGCACTTAATGGGAAATTAAACGTATTCATTTGATAATTTCCTGGGACTGCACTGCCTTCTGCAAACATTGAACACTGCTGCAGAGTGAATTCTTGCAGACTTGCATACACCCTGGCTGTGCTGCTGTGGTCACCAGCAGAATGGTTTACAGAGTGACCGCTTTCTGCCTGTAACCGCAGTGCTGTGGACAGCGGTCCCAGACACGAGGTTCACTGGATGTTACAGTTCAGACCTTTTGGAGACGTTCCCACTGCCAAGCATGAAACAAGTGGGTGTGTTCCATTAACCCATGGGCAGGATCATTTGATTCATCTCACTATGTTCTGGCATGGTATTTCCCATGCAGCAAAGAAATTGGCACTGATGCCTTAGCATTCATTACAGGGTATCTAAGATTGAAAAATGTTAAGTAAAATCTTTTTCATAAGAAAAGTAATATTCATTTTTTAAAAAGAAGTAAGAGACATGTTAATAAGAAATTTGAAAGACTTCATAATCCCGCTATCCAGATAAAATCATTATTATCATTTGAAGTTATTTCTTCTCTTTTTAATACATTATCTTCAACAGCTGAGTGAATAAAATATCTTTGGACATTGCTTGTATAATATTCTGTTTTATACATATCTCAAATTTAAAAAGTCATTCCCCTATTGCTGAGCACTTATTTCATATCTGATTTTCAGCACTATAAGATGTTAATAATAAATCTGCCCATGAATTTTCTATATTCTAGACTTCTTCACTAGACATATTCCTAAAAGTGCATCATTCCATCAGATACAACTAAATAATGATTTAACCTTCTTTGATCTGACCAAAAACATTCTTACCACCTACCTGTAAATTATAAACAGATGCAGAATCTACATACACATACACACAGACACGTGCACAGTTACACATTCCAAATAACCCTACCAATTTCGAGAGGCCTAAAAGATACAAAATACAATGCAGATGCCATGTATCCAGTTTAAAAGGAACTTTCTAAACAGATTTTGATTCAACTTGTTTTCTAGGATTAAAAAAAAATTGTGTAAAACTGTCCTTCATCTTCATGTGAATGTTTACTCATAATAGGTTTTAACTTGCAGCCACAGGAACCCAAATGCCACTGGGATCGTGAAGTGTCAGAGCCAGTGAGGATGCAGGGGAGCCTTCAATTATGCGAAGGAGGAAGTTGAGGCCCAGAGAGACTGATTTTTATTGCCGCTTTAGTGACAGTCACACAAATAGTAAATAGCAGACTTAATGGCCGACCTAGGACAAGGACAGGTCACTTTAGGTCAGTTCAATACTTGCTGAACATTGTCCACGTGCCATCTTCTATATTATGTGCTAGAAATACAGAGATGAATATCACAGAGTTGATGTAGTGGAACAGGTCAGAGACAGTAAGAAGAACTAATAGGAGAGGTCGTCAAAGGCAATTAATTGCAGTTATTTTCCTTTGTAAGTCAGTATCTTTATTCTGGCATCTTCCTCCCGTAAATTGTTCTTTCTCAACTTGAGTTCTAAGAAGGAACTTGAAATCTACTTAAATTTATTCCCCAAATGGGTTACAGCACATAACTAGTTATAACCATCAGTTTTCATAAATTACATAGATTAATAACAACCAACATAGCTGATAGCATTTGCTGAGTGAGTAAGTCTCACGTGCCAACCACTCTTCTGAGCTCCTACAGTAATTCATTTAGAGTGAGCATCTATTAAGTCTTAGCAAGTCCCTTTAAGAACTAATATCATAAAGTCTGAAACCTAATAGGGTCAAATAACGACATCTCATAGAGCTTAGAGAATACAGTTTGATAGGCGACACCAAATCAAAGTAAAATGTAACCATGTGAGTAAAGAAAATAAAGATCATTGAAAAAAATCAAATGTGCACGTCTCCTAGAAAGGTGATATTTATTTGGCACCAGAAATTGAGCCGAAGTAGGAACCTTTCAGACCACATGGTCATTCCCCAGTTAGGGAGATTAGCCTCAAAATATCAAAGACAACTCCTTCCATGGACATGGAACTAAAATTAGACCAACCTGAAACAATACTGTTTTATTTCTCAATTAGGTGGCTTTAAGAGGCAGCCAAGCAAAAAGAAAAGATACTTATTATAAAAGAAGAGGACTGTTTGGTTGAGAGAGGACAGACATGTCACTTACAGGCAAGGGTTCAAACTGAATGCATATGATTTGGATATTACCTCATGGGAGACTCATTCAGCCTTTCCTCAGCCTCTTCTGATCTAAAAACTCACTTCAGACCAGGTAACTTTTTGAAGTCTTCAGACATTCCCACACCATATCACCTAACAGAAAATTTTACAAGCATTTCACTGTGCAAAACTCAAAGACTTCAGGGTTGAATGGCTTGTTCCCATGAAAAGTCATGGTAGTGATTCTGTCAACATACTGAGCTCAGGTGTGGCTTTCAGTCCACGAGGGAACTGCATCATGGCATCCAGCAGGCACATCTTGACATGCACAGCTGACATTCAATGCAGGGAATTCTGGCTGTCGCTTTGGTAGTTCTGGGTAATTGAACCAACAGAGCAGTATCTTCTCGCCTTGCATTTTATGTCTGTCTACTTGTTTGACAACTTCCAAAGGAGCCAACTAGCTTTTACCACATCCGGGACATTACATGATAGAGCATGAAGAGCATAACAACTGATCATGAGTGACAAGTATGCAGCATTTATGCTGTGTCAGGCACTGCACTCAAGTTCTAGGAATGGAGGATTTCCATATCAACCCTATGGCGGTGCTTCTGCAGTTAACCAGTATATCCCTACTTTAAAGGGGAATCAGATAAAGGTGAGGATTTTAGTGACTTACCCAAGGTGACCAGTCAGTTAGTAGGGAAGGCAAAATGAGATGTAGGTCTGCGACTCCAAAACCCTTGTAGTATCCATTGCTGTAATCACTGTCTCCCATACTTCGTTCGGGCGCACCTCGCACCTCTCCAGCTTAATCTGTTGTTTCGTTAACTAATTTGAAACCCAAAATTCTCCCCCAAAAGGAATATCTTCTGTTAGGCACATAATCGCCTCAAAACTGGGTCCCAATATACAGGAAGTAGAGCTCTGGGTGCTAACTTGGAATATTTGTGTTCCTCTAAAATTCACACGTTAAAACTGAATGCCAAGCTTTTGTTATTAAGAGGTGGGGCCAGTGAGGGATTAGGTCATGGGGAGGAGCTCTCATGATTTATTTTTGTGCCCTTATAAAAGAGACCCCAGAGAGTTAGACCCTTCTGCCATGTGAGGCTACAGCACAGAGTTCTCTAGGATCCCAGAAGCAGACCCTCCCCAGACAGTGCCTTCATCTTCCTCCAGATTCCCAGCCTCCAGAACTATGAAAAATAAATTTGTTTCATTAGCCACTTGGTATAGTATTTTGTTATAGCAGCCTGAACAGATGAAGACATTGAGATCATACTTAATGAGCATTAATAGCCCAAGAGTATAAAATAAGCTCTCAAAACACTCCTGATTCTTGGAGGCTGTGACATGCAATTACGCAAATTCCTAGGGGAAAGAGTCCTTGCATTGCCCTACGGACTTTCCAAAACTCAACACTTAGTTTTTCTTCTTTCAGAGAAAGCATGACAAACTGTGGTCAGTTTACTCATAAGTCTAATAAATTGGATGTTTTCCTAAATAAATGCAATGCCTGGAAAAATGTTAAATGTAGGAACACTATTATTGAAATTTACAGTGACAACACTATGAGAATAACCAGTCCGTACCAGCCATGCTTGCCATGAGAAAATGTTGAGAAGACAGTTGGTCTAATTTGTCCAATCAGCCTCCCTGGAAACAGATTATAAGCCACCAAAGGAGGTAGGAAAGTTCAGGAGGGAGCTTTGGAGTCCTATAGATCTAAGATCTTCTAACTTCTTCAGAATCTAAGTTTCTTCCTCTGTAAAATATAGATGATACTTCTGCATGAGACTGTTAGAAAAAATAACTGTAAAGTGCGTGGCATATGAAAAAGTGCTCAATCAGCAGTAGCAATGATACTAGATAACTTTCTCTTTCCTGTACCTGCTGGAGTATGAGGCCATGGGGAAATTTGCCCAAGTTAACACCTGTGTTACAACCCCCTTCCAAGGACTTCAACTTAAGAGCCTCTTGCATGCCCAGCTTAGGAATTCATCCTCAGTTTATAAAAAGTTGCCCACTTTTTGAGTCAAACCTCTAACCCACACAGTGCTCAGACACAGTAGGTAAAGTTGCCAGCACACGTTCAGAAACCGAGAATCACAGCCAAAGTCGGCAAAGTGTATGAATGACACCACATAGGTGGGTGATCAAAATGCCCGCTGCTGACGGTATGAATTTCATTGAAGAGATCAACTAATTTCATACAAATTGATGAAGTCCTCAAATTGATCTACATCATCTCAGAATTAGGATGGTAAGGAAATTCTGCCTTCAGAACCCTGGAAGATCAGCTGGAAGTTCCTTAGAGGACAAGAGCCTCCAGCTCCTGGCACAACACTGCACACACAACGAGACTTTCATAAATATTTGAACAATAAGGGATGGCTAAAACTGAATTGAGACTGCTATGTCAGTTTTTACACACATATACACATATATGTGTATGTGCATATTGACACAAAATAGAATAAATTTTATTTATCTTAGGAAAGCCCAGAAACAAACTAGTAACCTAAGTAACCCAGTTCAGGTCAGTTCAACATTATTTGCTGAGTAATTGCTAAGGAAAGTGTAGTGTGATAGAACTCTGAACCCTGTCAGGAAACTTTGCAGGCTACTAGGCCTTAAAGAAATGTCTCTGAGTCTTGGTTTCCCCATCTGTCAAAAAACAAAGACGATCAAGATATCTTACAAGGCTTCCTTAAGGTCAAAAGAGATGAATTTAGCACATGAATATATTTTCCATGTGCCCCAGTTAGGACTAGGCTCAGCTACATATTGCCAAACATAAAAATTAAATAAGCTGCTTAAATAAAAGTGTGTTACTGCTCATTTAAAGGATTTAGGGCTGCTGTGGTGGTCAGAAGGGGCCCAGCTTCTTTCTACCTCACTGCTGCATCAGCCTTGGAAAGATGAATGCTGGAACACCAGGCATTGAATCTGCGTTCCAGAAAACAGCATGCAGGAAGGGGAGCATGGAATGGGAAGGGGCAAGCATGTGGCCTCTTCCTCTTCTAGAAACTTTCTTGAAGTTCCTGGAGCATTTGCACTTGGAGCTCATTGACTAGGACTGGTTACATGACAACACTTGGCTATAAAGTGGACAATGTAGCCAGTGGACAGAGACTGGGGAATGTAGAATTTTCCAGCTGGGAAGAAATGTCCATAGCTACAAGCCAGAGTTCTTTTTTTGAAAAGAGAAATAGATACTTAAATACTCAGCTCTTTTTTAAAAAAAGGTTTGTGACAACTTGGAGAGAACTCAAGGCAATGATGCTAAGTGAAAGAAGTCAGAAGGAGAAATGCAAACACCAGATGGTCTCACTCATATGTGGAATATAAAGAAATAAAGTAAATGAACACACTAAACAAAACAAAAACTAGCATGCTGCTTCTAACCGTAGAACTGAGTTTCCTAAAGGGAAGTGGGTGGGGAGGGTGGAATAAAGGAGGAAGGGGCCTTGACAGCGGTGGGTTATTAGAGCTTTGGCGGTGGGTGTCGTGCAGTATCAGATATTTGAAGATGTGTGGATCTAAACTAAAACATACACAATGTTGTAAACCAATGTTACATCAAATATAATGAAACAAGCATTGCATTTAAGGGAAGATACTTTTTCCTAGTATCCTGGGTAAATGGTGCTAAAGGAACTTAATGAATACACAGTATCTGTGACCAATGCTACACAAAGAAGACAGATTTTTTGCAGGCAGCTTTTTCTTATCTGACTCTCAAAAACAAGAGTACATGTTGAAAGAGAGTATAAAGTCCAGAGTATAAAGTACTATCAACTATCCAGTCAACCATGGTGGTCAAGCAATAAGTCCTAATATTTCTCAAATCCATATCCTCTCTCCGTCCTCTACCATAGCCAAGCTTTGACTTTGACCTAGCTTTATTTACTTACTATCATAGCTGTTCTAATGAACAGTTTTTGAATTGTTTTTCTCCTCAAAAACATCCTTAAACCTTCCTGCTTGAAGTCCATCACGTGACCTATCACACCCAGGTAGACCCTACATTCTTTCATTTATCATAAAATTGTAAAAGTCACTGCTCTGTCCATGTCCTACCTCTCACTACAGCTGCCTTGGACTTCCCCACAGGAAGCAGAGAGATGGTGGGGTCTCTGTCTCTATCACTCTGCTCCCTCCTCCAGGTCTTTGCTCATGTTAGATTGCACTCTGGGCCTCCTCCCCAGTCCCTCAAGTGATTAACAGCTTGTCATTATCTGAGACACTTTCAATCACTGCCACCTCCAGGGAGGCTTATATGCACCACCCCCACTTCCTTCCTTAGTAAGTTGGCATGGATGCCCCTCCTCTCCTTCTGTTCCCGTAAACCTCCATGTACTTATAACTCCAGTTTGCAGTGACCTGTTTGTTACTTTTCCCATCTAGAGTGTGTCTTTCATCTTGGTATTTCCAGTGCCTGGCACCTTGTAAGCATCCAAACTTTCATTCATTTATTCAAGAAAATTTCTACGGCAAGTTAAATTCACCTCCTGTTCTCACAGACCTCATAATCTTAAAGACACCCAGCAGAACTTAAAACAAGAGAAGGAAAAAGGAAAGGAGAAAAGGATGGAAGGAAGGAAAAGGAAAGGGAAGAAAGAAGGACAGAGGTGATTAAAATGAATTTGGCCCTCAGGTGCATCATATTTCTTAGCCTCTTGATAGCCCCTAAAATATTTGAAAGCTGCTGTGATTTCATGTTAGCTCTACTTTCTTCTTAACTTAAAAGGTACTTTAGACTTTCCCTTCAAATACCCATCCAATACCTCTTCTAACTTTACTCTCTTCATTTTGAAATTGCCTCATTTTTCAAGCTTGATCCTCCTAATAATAAACATTTCTCCTGGAAGACCTAATTCTTTTTGTATTTTTTAGAAAACTGAACCTTACGCATATCAGTAATTGGCAATAAATGGAAAAACTGGGAGTTCAAAGGTTTAAATCAGTCTGTTGAGGACCCAACACAGCACCCCTTTAAGGAGCCTTGACAGGAATGTTAATTACTTAAGCAAAGTCATGCATGACACACACACCAAGTGTCTGGTCAAACTTTAACAACAAATGTAACTTGAGGTCTCTGGCTCATCTTTCTGCTAAACAGAGCTCCAGGATTCAAATGAGATTAGCACCACAGACCCATTCCTATTAAAAAATAAACCATTATATAAAGCCAGCATTTTATTCAAGTGACCGATGGGGTATCATGAATCCCTTCAGCTGCACAAACTAGGGCTTTGTCCCTTGACGATCCTGACCACATTGCTGCTGTTGGAAGTTTAATACAGCAGCAATTCCAGGCATGCTCTCTGCTTTGATAAAGTGGGGAGACACCTTTATCGTGATATGACGATGTGAAAGCTTCTCGTCCCCAAAAGATCTCTCCACCAGGGAAATTCTTACTTACTCTCTTTCTTTCTCTCTGGATCAAAGTACTGAACAATGTCATTCATTTGACAAATAGTAACCAGAACTCTGCTAGACATAAGAAGCTGAGTGGTAAACTCACTATCTTGCTGACTGAAAATGAGCAGGAAGCTCCAGGAGGAAGGTGCTGCTTGTGAGAATGTCCAGACTTGTGAATACAGTGAATTCAGCATGCCCTGGTGGAGCAGTGATCAAGTCAATAGCCTCCAAGGGATGCAGGCCACATACCCATGGGTTCGAGTCCTGGGTCTTGGGGGAGGGAAACAACCTGTGTGAACAACTAAAAATGGAATAAAGTGAAATGCATCTTCCTCCTCTCTTTTCCTGCCTATCTGTCTATTTACCTTCACTCCTGTCTGTAACTTTCCTAAAAAAAAAAAAAAAAAAAAAAAATTAATAAATACAGTGATTCCAAGGAAGAGGATCCAGCATGGCTGGAGGGAAAGAATTTGGAAGAGTACAAAGGGCAATGGGAGCTACAGCTGGATGGGTAAACTTTGATTTCTAGTTCCTTAGCTCATATTGATTGAGATAGCAAACCAACTCTGCCCAGTGAAGAGGCACACAGAACACGCACATAATGAAAAGGACTATGGGTAAAAGAAACTATGAGTGCATGATACATGCTTCGATGTTATGTCCAAGTGTTAAACAGAGTTCCCTGATCATTCAGGAGCAAAAGCCATGACAAGGTCCACAGGAAGAAAGAGGCAGAAACACAGATAATCGGGCAGGGCAGAGACAAGTTACTTCACATCTCGGCTCTGAGCAGCAACTATTCCATATATGTCAACACTTGGTGAAATCAAAGTTCAAACCATGGGTCAAACCATATGAGATGGAGACTGTTAGCTGGCTACCCAGTATGTATTTCTCCCCTATTTCTTACTAACAGAACCCCCAATGCAGCTTGGTGTGGTCAAGTGACCAGTTCCAGGCAATGAAATATAAGTATTTCATGGGATGTCATAAAAGCTCCCAAAAAGGTAGATAGCTGACATGTGCCGCATCTGTTCTTTGCCCTTTTATTTCCCCCTGCCTAGAATAAAATAGAATAAAATATGATAAATGAAGCCCCAGCAGCGATCTTATGATCTTGTGATCCTGAGGATGGGAAAAAATAGAAAAAAACTATCTATCTATCCATCCACCTGCTCCTTCCCTGAAACCACATTCACCTATTTCTCTTGTCATAATTGTTACACAAAGAATTACAAGTACAAAGGGAAAATAGGCAGCAGTCTAAGAACTCACAAAGAAAGAGAAGCTCTTAACTGTCATACTATTGCTTGAATACTCGATGACAAATTTGCAAAGAAAGAG
This sequence comes from Solenodon paradoxus, assembly GCA_004363575.1. NCBI lineage: Eukaryota > Metazoa > Chordata > Mammalia > Eulipotyphla > Solenodontidae > Solenodon > Solenodon paradoxus. The sequence continues at coordinate 136,688 of RJWH01002445.1, read as the reverse complement.
GAAAGAAATATGATCAGAGCGCATAAAGGGATTCTCAGATATCCTTGCATAATCATAAATAATCTGCATCAATCCATATGAAAGTGACATAAACTGTGATATAGTTAGACAAGAATTCTATGCCACTATGAGAAGCGATGAGGTTCTCTTACAAGTGGTGCAATGGAAAAACCATCAAAGGATACTTATCACTGAAAAAAAACAAGTTGCAAAACATTTTGTAGAGAAAAGTTAGATGAATGAATGAATGGCTGGACCAACTGACAAGCTGGCTAATGCAGTAAACGTAATGTTTTGCGATGATGTACCCAATGTGCTGCCACCTCTTACCCAGCAACCATCCCATTATTTAGGCTTCAGGGGACGGGAGGATTAGGGCAGGAGTAAAACAGAACATAAGGGGAATCCTCAGTCTTCTTCCTTTGGAGAAGTATAAGAAGAAAGATGCTTGTTGGCATAATGAAACTTCATTCCCCTTACTGAGTTGAAGTTTCAGAAGGATCTAGGGGTTTAGTTACATCTATTAAGGGAAAAGCAAAAAACCGCTTAGAGAATGCACTCCACTTCCTACTAGAAACTCTTGGGGGACAGGGGGCACCCCCATGTCCAGAGTGCCTGCAGTGACGTGAAATTTCAACAGCAGAGAAACAATGGCAGTTGAATACATTCAAGCAGCAGGAGTGTATTGCGAGATTGTCCTTGACTCTGAGGAAGGTAGAGCAGGAGCTGGTGGTGACAGCAGAGAGTTGGCCATGGGTGCCAAGGCATATAATATGAGTGAAGATATTCCACCAAGAAAACTGTCTAAAGAATGCAGACACCAATCTTCAACAGACACCAATCAAACCATAACTGGCCAGCCAAACTGGAAGCGGAGGCCACCAAGAGGCCAGAGCCCAGGGCTTGAGTTCGAATCCCTCTCCCCTCCCCACTGTTGCCCCACCTCAACCAGCACTGAGGACGGCCAACCAGTTCATCAAAAAATACTTTCCACTGTCTTAAACATAGAGGGGCAGTGCCTTCAACTCCATTACATCTGCATGCATGCATTTTCTAATGTTCCGAAAGAATAGAAAGAAATTTGTTACTATCTTGACCTTTAAGAAATGATGACTACGAATTAGGGTGCACCCTTGTGGCTGAGGTGGCTGAGGTGCAGCCCGAGGACCTAGATTGGTGATGGGGAGTGGGGATTATGGGGGGAGACACCCCCTCCCAACAAGAAAAGACCATGAATTAGAAGAAGCGTGAGAAGAAGACTTCTTACAATTTTCAGTCAGGCTTGAAATCTTTCACCACAACCTTCTATTACTTTTCAGACGTTTGAAAATCAGTTTAAAAACTGTATTTCTCAACAGAGTTGGTTCCATAAGATTTTTTTCTGCAAGCGATCAGGATGTTTATGGGTAATTTACAAAGTAAATAAATGGCAATGATAAAGAACCCATCAGATACACTGAAGTAATGGGAGTTAAGAGAATTGGGACAGAATTTGAGCTCCTGCCTTGAGCCCATGACTAATACATAACAGTCAATATTTACTGAATGCTTACTATGTGTTAGGTACAATATTAAGCACATCATCTGTATTAATTTACCTATTCCCCAAACCCTGTGAATTCTGGGGCTCTGGGACTATTTGCTCTTGAGGTCTTACTTACATCCACTTTTCTCTTCTGCTTCCTGAGGTCTGAGCTCTGTTGATTAGTTACTACCTGGTATTTTCAGGATGAACTTTTCCTTCCTAATACTGGGAGTGGTCAAGCTGAGGAGGACCAATCAACATCCCACCCACTGTACAGAGGAATTTATCCAGAGACAGACTTATTCTGGGCCAAAGTTTGGATGTCTTTCCAGGCCTTTGGAACATTAGTGTGAGAAAAATATGACCAGGCATTTATTTAGATATTCTTAGATTTGCAATTCAAAGAACACAAACTCAGTATCAGCCCCAGTTGTATCCCCTTGGTATATTTATGGAAGGGGGTTTCAAAGGAAAAAAGATAGATAGGAGGAAGAACAGAAGTGCTAAGACAAAGACTAGGTATAGATTACATTTTCTACAGTTCACTAGTTCACTAGTTAAAATGGCCTGGGTCACTGCAGAAAGGAGAAAAAGAAAACAAAAATTATCCATGATTAGCTGGAAACCAGTTGTGACAGCAAAAAAATGTTAAGTTAAAAGTTTAGTGTGATAACTGTTACCTGTTGGAAGAAAGGGTAGTGAGGGCCCAATAGACAGCGGTGGAAGGTTGTTGGAAATCTGGTGGTGGGTATAGTACGATATATATTTGATGAAGAGCTAACCTGCAACACACAAAACTTAAACAGTGCTACAAATCAATGCTACCACAATGCAAAATGTCTCTCGTATATACATAAAGCATTACAAGCGGTAAATGAGCTGATACTGTTTAACATTAACACACTATCCTGAGTACTCCCCAAAGTAGATAATCTGTATGCGGATAATCAAGAGTACCTAAACCTGAAAGCTTTGTTCTCATCCTTGATGAATATTTATCAAGCCAAGCACTCAAATCAAGGGGGGAAAAATAATTGAAAAATGAAGTGCGTTAGTGTGATCATTACTGCCAGCATGAATGGTCTTGTTGGTTGTCTTTCTCAGTATGCAGTTTCCAAATTCACAAATACTTCTCATAATATTAACCAAGACCTTTCAGAAATTTTCAATAAGGTTTGGAACAATAGTGCAATAAAAGACTTTACCACTTCTGGAAAAAAAAGAAAAAAGGTCAGTAAGATAAAGTTTGGAGCACAAGATGGAGTCAGTTTAGCCACCTGAATGTCACTTTTCACATTCACTTTTCCATTCCTCTTCCTAAGGTTCACTGTGTGCTAAAGCTTGAGGTGGCTTTACACATCATCTCGTCCAGGCTTGAGCATGACTGGTACGCCCAGAACCACCCACCACCAGCAGCACCTGCATCCCTCGGGGCAGGTCAGCACAGTATGCCCTGAGGGTGCTGGACATGCTGGGGCTACTCTGGTGCCTTCTCTTCCTAGACAGGTGCTCAATAACAAAGCTTTGTAGACATCATCGCAGGTGAAGCACACAGGCCTGGGACTCAGACGGCCTTCAACACCAGGCGCAGCTGCCTTTCCAGCCACAAGGACCCTTGAGCCACGGTTTTCTTACTGTTAAATTTAGGATTCTAGACAGAGGTGAGACTGCTGTGAGGAAGCATATAAGCCCACAATAGGAGGGAATGTCCACAGCTGGCCCACGAGCAGTATTAACTACAATTACCGTAGCTATTAAAAGTATGACTTTGCAGATGTTGATTTACAACAATGCACATCTTAAAGCTATATAATGTTATGATGCAATGTTCCTTCAATAAAATTAAATATCCTTAAATATATGCATTAAAAGGCTGTCTCAGAGCTTTGAGTGCCAAGTTGCTCATCTAAGTCAGGCGGAAGGAGGAGAGACAGAGAAAGGAGGAAGGAGTATGAGATCACACCATTCTGCATTTTAACCAGTTCTGATCAGGATGCAAGCTGTGCTAAGTTCTAGTCCTGAGGGAAAGCTGGAATTTTGGCATTATTGTTTTCCCTCCAAAAGAAGGGGAAAAAGAAACACAAAAATAGAAACATAGCTAAATTTATTTCTTCTACTTTGATTTACACCCCTTTTCGGCTCACTATCATTGTTTTTAAGTTATTATTTTAACTGTCTCTCCCAAGTAAAAGGGGGGATAACTTATCTGTTTTTAAAAAGAAAGTAAGTCCAAAGGGCAAAGAATCTGCCCCCATTGAAATAATTCTCTTCAGAAATGCTATAAATAAGACTTCTGATTTAAAATTGAGATAAGATTATATGAGTGAAATGGGACCCCAAAAAAATGCCAAAGAAAAAAATTTATACCTACATTAACAAACTCCCTAAAAGGATTACTTCCTTTCAGCTAAAGGGATTTTTTTTTTTTCTTTAAAAGCCTCCTCTCAATTGGGAAAAAAAAAGCAAATTTAATATCTGAAAACCCCTTCAGACATGTGAACTTTACTTCACTTGGCCTGGCTGGCCTCTGGGGTCTACCCTCTTCCGACGTCCTTCTGACTGCCAAAGCTCTCCAGCATGAGCCACGTCCACAGCCCACAGCCTTCCCTTGTCCAAGCCTTACCCTCTGCAGTCCAGCCTTTGTCTGTCCCCGGCCCCACTACTAACCACATTCCCCAGTGAGTTACTAATCACCAAGCCATTTCCCTTGGACTCTACAGGATCTGACACAGCTGTCCACTACTCCACCCCATAACTGGCACCAGCCCACTTTGCCTGCTGGTCTACCCTCTATAATTTCTTTAATTTTTTTAGGGTCCTCCATCGCCATAACAAAGAGCCTTACAAAAGTCTAACTCATGACTCCCATCTCACTCTTTTTCTCCATGATCTCGCCCAGCCTCAGGTCTTTATTTAATACCGCCTGCGACAGTGACAGCTAGTAGTCTCCCAACACCTCTTCCAAAACAAGAGAACTGTGACCAGGAATTTGACTACCTATCCCAGACTCCGAGGGCATGACCATATGACCAAGTTTGACCAATGGAACGTGAAAAGTGGATATGCCGTCTCTAGTACATTTTCCTTCCCTCTGGATGCGAAGCAGGGATGCTGTTAAGTCATCTTGGGCCATGTGACTGAGGACTACAAATTAGTAAAGGTGGAGAAACAAGTCTGGAGCCTGGATGGCTTATGCTCTGACTTCTCTCTTGCAGAAGGCTCTTAGGGGTCTTCCTTAGAGCAACCAAATTTATATCCTGACTTGTACTCTGTCACAGTAATGATTATAATAAACCCATTTGCTCACTCCTGAGATCCACTGTGTCTCCCCAAATCTAGAGACCATCACCACATGGCTACAACCTCAGATTCAACCTAAACTATGACTTTTTCCCCAGTCCATTTTTTCTCCCAGTTACCTCTTTTGGGGGGAAGGGGTGGGAGAGAGCAAATAGTTACAAATTCTCTGCACTGAAAACCTTCATGTTATCTTTCCGCTGCCTCCTTCAGGTCCCAAGTCTATTTATTTAAGGTGGTCTTCAAAGTCTCATAACTCTTATTCCATTCTTGTCCTAATGAAGGTCCCTACTGCAGCAAATCTGTGTTGCCATAGTAACCACTTCCTGCCTTCATTGACCCCCCTCCCCCGCCCCCCATCCACTTCAACCCAGAGGCACCACCATTTATTTAGGACCCAGCAGATGCCAAGTCCTAGCTTGGTCAGTGCCACATTATCTCTAATTCCAATAACTACAGAGGTAGGTAGTGTTACTGGAGCTTTACACATAAGGAAACTGAGGTTCTAGGGGATTAAATGAAACCTATCCAAGATAATAAAAGGTGAAAATTGGGTTTGGACCCAGGAATAGCCAAGTTTCATTCAGTTACTTGGAGCATTCAATAAACAATCACTGAATGGGTGAATGAATGAATGGCTTTCCACACGCTCATGAACCTTCCTAAATCACAGTTTTCAAATATGCAATTTACATTCTCTTAAGACAAAGCTAAAGGTTAAGATCCCATAATTTTCATTGCCCTCCACCCCTTAGGAACTACAAACAGGCTGTCATCCAAGTGAAACAATGTAGCTGCTGTGCAAGGTAGCCTTAAGGCAAAACCTCACATTTTCACCACCATCCCTCTCCAAAAGCCAACCTCAGGCAAACATACAATCAAGCTTAAAGCAATGGCTTGCTAGCTCTAAGACAAATCCCATAGCCCTCTCCATCACCCCTGCCTCCAAACAGAAAGTCAGCCCCAAAATATTCCTAGACAGAAGTTTTGGAAGCACCACTGTTCTGTTTGTGACACCCAGGAACCCACATTATAAATATCTGCTTCCTCAGTAATCTGATTCTGGCAACACTTGCTCGGCAACCTCTGTCAGCACTGTCCCACGCAGAGCTCCAGCCTCAGGCATCGCTAACCAGTCACCTGGTGCAGACAGGGTCTTTTCATAGCTCCCCTCGTGGGGTCCAGCTGTGGTCCTGCTTGGACTCCATTCCAGACCAGTTTTCCCTGCGTTCTCACTACACACCAAGTTCATCCCTAATTCAGTGACTTTGAACTTCACATTCCCAGGGGTAGTTACAGGTCCCCCAGGACCTTCCACAGTCTTGTAATGCAGTGTCAGAGTCACCTTCTCGATCATCCTGGGAAGTCCTCCTCCACACACTTGCTTTGTCTTGACCACTCTCAGTTCTTCAGATGGCACTTGCTTTGCCAGTCAGGTCTCTGTTCACTGTTGTCCTCTCTTCAGAGACGAGGTCTCTCTAGTCCTCTGTCATTACTCTATTATATTGTCTTCATGTTCCGTATTATTATCTGACATCTGTATGACTCACATCTGTATTACTATTTTATCTACTTGTCTATCGTCTTTCTTTACCACAAGAATGTCACCTCATGAGAAATGCTGTCTGGTTCAATAGTGCGTGCAGCTTATAATAATACTTGTCACATTGCTGTGCACTTTAAAGTATGTGCTGCGTAGTGAAATGAGCCAACAGTTACTCCCCACGTTCTCTGAAAACCTAAATGATAAATAGGATCAGGGCAAAGAAATTTGGTAGTTAATTGTTCTCTTTTCCATGGCTTCTTGTGACCTCTGAGAATGTGGGCCCTGATCATTTTATTGCTAATGACAAAGACTGCCACCAATCACCGACTGGTTCTTAGGGAGGTCTTTTCTATTTCTAACTCCGAAAATTCAGCAAAATACACAGAGAGAACTTTTTGCTCAGGAAAGTTGTGAAGTGCAAGACTTTATTTCACATCTTAAACTGGGAGATGCTAGGACTTGTCTAGTAAATTTAGGGGTTGGTTGTTTACTTATTTGTTTGATGAAGGTTTAGGTTGTATTTTTCTCTCCTTCCCCATGATGAGTGATGATCTCCCTCAAATAAGTTCATAATTTTATGAATTTCAGTGCCATTTTTTCTTCCTTCAGTCTAGTCTTAGAATAGTTTAACTCCTATAGGACATCCGTCATCATTTCCTTTGAAAGCGTAAGATAGCTCACTTTTCCCTAAATCTGGCTGCCCTCAAATTCACTTGCGGTGTTTGCTACATTTTTCCAATTTCCATACATTTGGGAGCTTTACCCTAGATCTACTTAACCAGAATCTCCGAGGCTAACAAGGTATTATGTGTGTTCAACAAGAACCTCAGGTGATTCTGATCTGCAGCCAAGTTTGCAAACTGCTGTGTGCATTCCAAGAGATTCCAATAATAGAAAAGGAATCTTCAAGATATTTACAAAACAAAGGTCCAAACAACTGAAACAACTCAAGAAAAATTTGCATGTTTATCAATGTTGACTGTGAAAACCCAGGATATCTAAACTCTCCCCTACCCCATTCCCCAAGATCAATTTTCCTTGATCTATACCATTTATAGCACAAACCAACTAGAACACTCAAGAAGGGCAGGATTACTAAAGTGCTCAAATTTCCAGGTTATCCTCTTCAAGAAACGTAAGCACTTCTGCAAATGATGTGAAAGTTTTCCCAGTTTTAACAGAACCAGATAGGCCCACTGAAGTTGCAAATCACTAAGCCCTTAGCGCCTAGAAGAATTCTAGCTCTAGTTAAGATGTCAGCCACATCCCTAGAGCGCTGTGCGGTTCCTAGTGGAGTGTGGCAGGAGAGAAGCACTGTAATCAGAGAACCTACTGCATGAGCCTGGACAAGCTGCCTCCATTCTAAGCCCCAATTTCTTCACCTATAAAATGGGCATAAAATTAGGCTACCTAACAGACTAAACAAACTCACGTTTGTACACTAGGCACTATTCAAATGTGGCTATTTCCCCGCTACCGATTCAATGTGGAACTCTAATCCACCTCTTCCCTGGGAACTTCATCCATTACCTATACTCAGGCAAAATCCTTCTCTTCTCTGCGTGGATGCAGTGGGAAAAAGCTAATCAGTGAATATCACTTCACAGAATGGAATTTGGATCTGATTTCTTCTATGTGCCTTTCCCCTTTGCCTCCACCTACTCCTGACTCGCCATCACCACCTTTCTCCACACCTTCACTATGTGGAGAGGTCTGTGGAGAGATGGATGGAGGCACACCACAGTTACCGCACTTTTGCATGGTGCACTGAGGTTCACATCACCAGTGAAGGCTGATTCACGATCACTTTGTCCGTGCACACACCACATCATGCACAGTCAAGAGAACGCAATCACCTACTCGTCATGCACACTCAGCTATGTCTCAGACTTCACAGTCACCTTCTATATCGAGTGCCTACTAGGTATTAGGCCTGCTATTGAGAATATTGTGATGAGCAAATGCCCAAAAGTGTCTGCCTTCAGGAAGCTTACATCCTCTGGAAATATCAGATAGCCTATATTATATCAGGTGTTCATCAAATGAAGAAACTCTTCTTTTGACTTAGTGGTTAAATGTAGCACTCTCCAAATTTGTTTGACCCATGATTAAAAATTATTTTTCCATGAGCCTCCATCATCATTCAGAACGTACATACATGAAGTTCTGTACTAATACAGTATGCATTATAAAACCTATACATAAAACAGGAATGCAGAGAGAATGAACTATATATATATATATGTGTATGTGTGTATGTGTGTATATATGTATATGTATGTCTAATACTTCCTTTTTAGTTTTTTTTTCCCTTTTGGTATCCCCATGTATCATATTGCATAGGTCTGAAGCATGACTTTCCAGCTCCAGATCAACCATTATCACCTGTGCAAGCTTGCTACGTAGCCATTTTCTGCTTCAGTTTTCTTTGTAAAATGGAGATAACCATCATACCCATCTTTCGAAAAGTGACATGGAGTGAGTTAAAATGAGATAATTTAGGTAGAGTACTTCTTCCTGGCATATTAAAAACACTCATAATTCTAGCGAGCATGATCAATATATTACTGTTAGGTCTAAGTGATATCTGTACACAGAATACTTTTGAAAGATATGGTGTCCCCTAATATAGAAAACTCTAAAGGACAGAGGACATGCTTCTTAGCCATTGCTATCAGGTATCAGAAGGGCCAAGGGTTCAAGACCCAAGTAGAGATCATATTCTCTATTGTAACAGATGCAGGTAGGACACAGTGGTATATAGTATCTGTTCCCATTGTAAATCTTCTTGTTTTGACCCCCTGAAGAGCTTTCTGGTTGTTAGCAGCACATACAGGTCTCAGCTGTCACCTCCCACCTGCTTCCTTCCCAGACAGTCACCCAGGTCCCTGGGTGCCCTGCAGTGGCACTAGCTGGAACATACATTACAGATTATTAAAGGACATGGAAAAGTGCTCAGGCACCAATACAGATCCAAGGGTAGTTTTCAAATTTCCCTGTTTGGATGGGAATGCTTTAAAACTCAAGTATGTTTTCCTTGGCAGAGGTACCCCCCATTAGATACAATTTCTTTCTGACATTTCAGGAATTGTTTTATGTCTGGGTGCTCCATAAGGATTGTCTGTAGAGGTCAGAATGGAAATTACAGTTCTAAGAATGCTCTTATTAGCATAGACAGTAACGCGCAAGTCCCAAGCTAAATATCGTCATCCTGGCCAGCCTGTCCGTGCAATGATTAACAAGTTGGGCTGCCACCCCGGGGAACTATACTGGGAGCGCTCCTGGGGCTGCTGCTCCCCAGGCCAGCGTGGGCAACGTGTGTTTAGTCTATCAGAGTGTTTACCCAGGATGCCTATCACCGTGGAATCGCGACGGCCGTCTGAGAAGGGACTGCCTGCCTCCCCTGTGGGACACAGTGGGGCGAGGTGGAACTATTCTGTCACAAGATTTCTTTCCCAGCCTAACTCAGCCCCCACTGCCAAGAAAGATTTGGTAAGCTGGCAAATCATGGGAGCCTGCCCAAAAGTCAGGCTTCAGAAGGGCAACCAGTTTGGTGATGCCTGATTACCTGATTAACTCTGGGGACCAGGCATGTGGTGGAACATCACCTCTCCTCATGCTAAGCTTCTGAAATGAGGGCACCCTTTCTACAGTCTTTCTGTCGGCTCAAACATGCCCTGAGGAAGCAAGGACTGCCTGTCACAGATACACAGAGTTCTGATACAGAAGAAAGAGGCTAAGTCTCAGAACGGAAAGACCTGGGTTTGAACCCCCATCTCTGATACTTGAGCGCATATAAGTCCCCTCACCACTCCAAGCCTGTAATCCCATCCATACAGTGGAAATTGTAATATCTCTCTTCAAAGGCCTCTTTAAAAATTAAATGAAACTAATGAAAATCAATATGTTCAACTATTATAGGTTGCAATCTGAATACCTTTGATTTTCTGGTCAAAGAGGCAACGTAGCACAAATTAAACAGACCAAAAAGTGGTTCAACCGGTATTGTCAAAGAGAACTGCAAGAAGATTTCAGAAATAGTTGTATCTGGAAGATCTTCTCTCTCTGCCCAGACCTTCCAGGCAATAAAGCAGTAGTCTCCAGTTAGACTGCGCATTACACAGGATGTGCCAGGAGAGACAAGAGCTGCTAGCACCTGCGCACAGCCACACACCAGCGAACAGCAGCCACAGCAGGCCAGACTAAAGTCATGTGAGAGGAGTCTCTGCAGCAGAAGCAAGTCTACTCCAACAGCACAGCATGTAGAGCAGGCATAGAAAGCATGGGCAGAAAGGCATCCAAGCACGAGAGAGAGGTGCCTCTCTCAGCCACGTTTGACCCAGGGGTTCCCCAGTTCTCTAAAGTGTAAGACCGGAGTTATTCTCATCGCACCGTTACGACGAGAGTTATCTATTAGCTACAATTTTTAGCATTTATGCTAAGGAAACTCTTTAGCAATCTATATATAATTCAATTGATAATGTGGGTTGAGTGTTTTACAAACTCTGCGCAAGACATAGTGTCTAACGTAGAAGGTCTACTATTTCAGTGATTAGAATGTGAAAGAAAAGCAAGGCTCAAAGTCACCTAATGGAATACATTTAGAACTGGGACAGCCCTGCTGGGTATGTCTGATGCAGCAAGTCAGAGAGGGAGCTGTAAAGTCGCAGACTCGACCTGGAAGTAGCAGGAATAAACCTAAAGAATGGGTGAGCTTGCTTCCCAGAAACACGCCATCTCTTTATCAGTCATTCCTCATTAACAGTTGATTAAATCAACTCTGTGCTTCTCCACCAGCATAAAAAGGAAAATGCAATGATCTAAACTGCAACGGAATACAAAGGAAGAAAAAAAACTAGAGTGAATCATGCATAGAAATAGAAAGCATCGTTCCGTGAAGGTTATGTTTGCATGTGACTGAGTACATTTATATGTTAACTGAGTGTGTATACCAGGATGTGCTTTTTGCCTCTTTAGGCTGCAGTCAAAAAAACCTTGAAATCTACCCCTTATTAGGTTTGCACATACACCATTTGAAAGCTGCAGAACTTTCCTAGTGTGAGTGGTTTTAATTTTTCTCATGCTTTCCAATGTATTATTTCATTGATTTTTGATGGTTTTCAATCCTAACTCCAAAATAGAATATCCTGGTATATAAAAGAATTACATATACCCAGGTCCCTCCCCCATGGATTTTAATTTAATTGGTCTGGGAGAGGCCTAGCAAAGTTTTGTTTTGTTTTTAATCTCCCCAGGTAATTCTAATAAGCAACTAAGACTGCGAACCACTGGATTAGGTCAATTTATCCTTTCCATGTCCTTGAGGGAAAAATAGAAAAGAGACAGTTACCCTTACTTTCCAGAGGAGAAACTTCAGGTCCAAGGCAATCAGAAGATTTAGCTGAGGCTGTGTGTCTATGTCAGTGTGAGAGCACGGTGAGAAGTCAGGTCTGCTGACTCTAGGTCCAGAGTGCTACCTTCCTGGTGTCCCACTCTCAACCCTTCATAAACATCTTTCAGTTTAAAACAAAGCTACCAATGAGAAGACAGACAAAAAAGGGTTAGAATCTTAGCATTTCCTTGTATATTCTCGGAAATGCGTCAACAAATACAAGTCCCTCCTTACTGGAATAATGAAATAGACCACTTAAGTAAATCAAGTCATTTGATGGAGGCCAAGAGAGCTATTGATACTAGTTTGGCTGTCTCCAAGGAACAAAATACTGAAAGGCAAGAGCTTAAAATGAATGAAAATGTATCCAATGCACAATCAAATGAAAATGTTATGGGCCCATGGCCAGGGATTATCTGCCAATTGGATCTCTTTCAGCGCCCTAAATTTAACCAGCTGGGATTCTTTTTACCCCACCCCCACCCCCCGCCCCTTTATAAGTATCATCTTTTTCAACCTTCTGAAAGGAAGAGATTTTCCTTTTAATGGGAAATCTGTATTTCATCATAAAGATGGAACACAACGTGCTTGGTTTAGGCAATCTCTTGGGAAGTAGGTTCTATGTGTACTGTATACTTGGCATAAAAGAAAGATGCACATTCCAGCAAATTTTTTTCAGGCATGATCGACTGGAAATATATATGTGGAACTAGGAGTATAATCTCATCTCCATTCCCGACATATTAATAATAATTTTCATTTTTTATTACTTGATCACTTTCATAAATCAATATAATCTCTAAATTTCTAAGCTGTTGCAAAGTGCAATGAATATATGCAGGTGAGGATATAGTGTATATATATACATATATATACATATATATGAGAGAGAGAGAGAGAGAGAGAGAGAGAGAGAGAGAGAGAGAGAGAGAGCGAGAGAGAGAATTTGTATGTGTGTGTGTGTCTGGATGGGAGGAGATTAAAAAAAGGGAGAGACTAGAAGAGTAAACTCAGATCTTTATAGCAGCTATGGTTTAGGAGACTATCAGTAGACTTTCTTTAATGTTTGTCAGTACTATCGCTTTTCTGTAACAAATGCTTTAGCACTTTGCAATCTTAAAAGAAAATTATTTTAATGGAAAAAGAATAACCATAAACCACAAATGAAAAATAGAGATGACTATGTATAATCAAACCACAAGGCAAAGGTTCTCTCTGCAACTGGGAGTGGCCGGCTCTGGGGTAGGTTAATCACAGCGATCCCACAGGACCTGGCTCCAAGCTACAGAGACAGAGTTCTCACCTGGCATCTGTCTGCACTGCCAAGGGCAGCAGTTACCCAAATGAACTTATTCTCTTCCTACACTGGGGAGAATGGCTTCCCAGGAAGGACTTAGAGACCACGCCGGGGAAATGAGGGAGACAAGGCAGATCCTCTTAGAAAGGTACAGACGCAAGGGCCCCAAACCTGAGCTGCATCAGAGCCTACAGAGACCACCTGCTCTGACTGGAAGAACAATTCGGATGGGATGTCAGTCTGGGCTGCCATTGGCTTCTGCTCGGGGCCTGTCACAGAGGGGAAAACACTCATAGTTGGACTCAGAAGAATTTTATAAAGGAAAAATCCTGTGATAGCATCATTAAGTGTGAAACACTGGACCCAGAAGATAAAGGTGGGGATCTGGAGTTTCATATAAACAGCCATGGCTAAATCATGGCTGAGAGGGAAAGGAATTTCAGAAGGGATACATCACCAGGTCACCTAAAAGATCACTCATTTATACAACAGACACCCCCTGAATGCCCTGTAGACATGGATGTAGCACACAAGCGTTTACCTGATGTACGACACACACAGTGCCCAGCGGCAGGCAAGGCGGGGGGCAAAATACAGCTTCATGTCTAACTGTGCCTCGAACAGCGGGCTTGAATCTCCAAAGAAAAGGTGCCCTTCTTCATACTACACCTGTGCAGAGGGTTTGCGTTTTTCTAAATTTTACAGAAGTGCAATGAGTTAGCAATGGTCCTGCAATGCATTGTGCTGGGCGATAAGGATGCGAAGATGAAAAAGGCGTGGCTCTTGATCAAGAAAATGAGTCTAAATGGAAACAGAAATCAATGCAATGAGATGTCACAATGACTATAAAATGGCATGTAAGAATCATAATGGCAGTAAAAAAAAAAAAAGTATGCCAGTTTAAAAACAGTATTAATGTGGTCCGCAGTGAAATTCTCAGAAAGAATATGAAGTAATGGACACGGAGACAGGAGGAAAGAGAAGGAAGGAGAAAATCATGACCATTTACTGAATGCCTGTGCTACAACTGTTCTTATCTAATGTGGGAAATGAGGCTCAGTGACTCTGTGGGTATCCGGTGACGGCAGACTGAAGAATCTATGCGAGGGCTGGCTGTTTCCAGAGCCCTGACACTTTCTAAAACACTGTGTTCCCACTAATCATTCTACACCCAGGAAGGATGCTAGACACGGGTGATTCAGACATCAGAAGCGGTAGCGTTCTAGGCGAGAGTATAAACTGACTGGCTTTGGGTCTGAGTTACACTTCATATTCTCACGCTCAGTTTCCTGCTCTAGAAATGAAGATAGCAGTACCTACACAATAGGATTTTTGGTAAGGATAAAATGAGATAATACATGTAAGGTAATTGGAATGTGAAGGCAGGCATCCAGAAAGCACTATACATGTTATAAAACTGTGTATTAGATGGTAGTAGTGGTGGCGGCGGCGGTGATAGAATTATCTCGTTTAGTGAGGGGGATATGTTCTTAACACAAGTAACTGGCATATCAAGCAAAAGAAGCTAAAGTCTTGAGATCAGTACAAAGCCTGGAAGACGAGAAAACGCTTCGATTAAAATGTCACTAAATATCTCTACAGCTCTTTTCAGTTAGAAAGACTCATTTATACAACGACCCCACACAGCAAAAGGTCTGGCATCATTTTACCTCAATTTCAAAGGCAAGGAACTGAGGATTTGTTGCTTTGTTGTGACTTTCATTTTGAAATTATTTCAAATGTATAGGATAGTTTTAAAATGTATCTAGAGCATGGCTGCAAACCCCCTTTGTTCCAGATTCATCAATTACCAACAAAATCACAGCTGCTACAGCATTCCCTGTATGTTTACTTTCTTCTTAATATTTCAGGTTATTAATATACATCATGACCCTTCACGCCTTAAGATTTCAGCAGAGTTTTAAGGAAGATAGTATTCCTGCAACTAGAAGATGAAGTGTCCGGAAAGCTCAGGAATGGCGCAGAGATTGCAGTGAGCTGAACTAGACTATATACTTCAAAGCTGCCAAGAAAGTAGATCTTAACTGTCCTCACCACATAAAAGAAATTATAATTACGTAACCTGTTGGAGGTGTTAGCAAATGTTACAGGTGGTAATTATATTACAGTGGGTAAAAGTATCAAATAAACACCTTGAGCACGTTACCCTACACGTGTAATGTGCCAATTACATAAACATATATTTTAAAAAGAAAAGTATTCCCCCCAAAAGGGTCAGATTCAGCCAATTTTATATTTTTTAAAGTAAAGGTGCAGGCAGGAATGAAGGTAAGTATGAAGGCAGTAGGTAAAAGAAAGGAGAAAGAAGCATTTTTATTTAGTTGTTCTTCTTGTTCCCCTGGCCCTGGGATTGGATCCCAGGTCATTGGGATGTATGTGGACCACAGACAGCTGGAGGCAGCAGATCCAACTGCTACTCCACGAGGGCGCTCCAGATTTAATATTGATATATACTTTCCTCTGTTCCAGAGGTCATATTCCATCTTTACCAACTGTCTCAATAATGTCCTTCAGAAGAATTTTTCCTCCAGTACAAATCCCAATCCAGGATCACTTATTCAGTGATCATGTCTCTTCAGCCGCCTTTAATGGAACAATTCTCAATTTTTGTCCTTTATGACCTTGATCTGTGAACAATACAGGCCAAGTATTATATATAATGTTCCTTGCTTGGGTTCACCTTATGACTAGATTCAAGGTATGCACTCCTGACTAGAATACTACATAAGTGATGTGGTGGCCGTCTTGGTGTATCATATACCTGCATCTGAATCCAAATGCCTCATAATGTTTGTCGCTTCACCACCACTGACATCAGCCTGATCACCTGGCCATGATGCTAATTTTCTCTACACTATAGCTACGATTTGCTCACTAATAACCAATAAGTAACATGTGGGGAGATACTTCAAGACCACAGCCACACAAATATCTTTGTATCAAACTTTTTGCCCAAATAATTCTAGGGTTGTAAATGGTGACTTTTCAAATCCACTGTGTCTTCCACATTATCAGTTGCCATTATACTGTAAGACGCGCCTTTCTCCTTTCTCTCTCTCTCTCTCTCTCTCTCTCTCTCTCTCTCTCTCTCTCTCTCTCTCTCTCTCTCTCTCTCTCTCTCTCTCTCTCTCCTATTACATAATGGACTCATAGATTCCCATTTTATTCATAATTGTTTCTGTCCTTCTTTGTTACATCACTCAAATTGTTCTGGATTTGGCCAACAGGAGCTCCTTCAGCCTGGTTCTTAAATTTTTTTGACGTCACCCATCATTGT
The DNA here is from genome assembly GCA_004363575.1 of Solenodon paradoxus. Classification (NCBI taxonomy): domain Eukaryota; kingdom Metazoa; phylum Chordata; class Mammalia; order Eulipotyphla; family Solenodontidae; genus Solenodon; species Solenodon paradoxus. The sequence continues at coordinate 120,333 of RJWH01002445.1, read as the reverse complement.
CAGTTTACTTTCTAGGACAACAAAATATGTTCCAGGCTTAATTTGTATCTCCCCAGCCCCAGCAAGGGAATCAGCTCAAAGATCCCTGATCTATAGAGTAGGAATGGTATAATCTGACATTTGTATTCTAGTTAGCATGTAGTCACTGAATGAATGGCTAAATGAATAAAAGTCTGTCTTCTCTGTGAAGCTCATGAATTACTGCAGAGACAGAAAATTGTCATCTGACTCCTGCTGAAAGATGGATTTATCAGAGCAGAGCCTTTAACCCACTCCTGTCTGTAGGACACTTAAGTCCAAATTCTCACCTCTTCCCCTCCTAGTCATGCTTTCACCCTTCACAATAAAATGAGTGCAGATACCCACACGTCCTCGCTGGTTATTCAGAAATCACCAAAGAAGTGATTCTCTCTAAATCTCAGGAATTTTTACAGCAGAATTGTTACCAGTGAAAGGTTTAGGAAAGGGAGCTGAATCCACTAACTCAAAAACATACAGGAAAGGGCAGGGGGAAATGGAAAGAACATTTAGTAGATTCTCCAAGGACATTATTTCTGATCTTTACAACACTCCTACATGCAGTTATTTGCATCCCATTTTTTGATTATGCAGCTCTGAGAAGTGTGTTTCTTGCTCAAGATCACACCACTGGCAGAGAGTGTAATCGAAATCCAAATGCAGGACTGCCTGGCTCCAAATTGCTTTCTTTAAAATACACCCCAGAAGTCCATTCAGTAGATTTCCTTCCATTTTGTCTTTTGCTTTTAATCTATGTTGTTTTTCTGATATTATGAAAATAACTTTGTGTTAAGATATCTTCTCTTCCATTAAAATAGAAGGTAGAATTCTTCCCTCAAATCATTTGCTTGAATTGTGAAGTATGGTCCCCACAGACTGTATCATTTTCACACTTTAAAAAGTTGAAAAACCTTAGATTGAACCTTCATAGATGGGGACCATCTGTAGTCAAAATTCAAACTTCGTAGTTCTCTCCTTTGTAATCTACAATATATGAACATTAAAAACATGTAAATAGAATACTAGCTTCCTCTGTCCTAGTTCTTGCCACTCGGTAACCTCCACTCTTGAAGAGCACTTTAGGACTTCAATTTACTAAAACACTGCCAGTGTGGTCTCTCCTTTCCCTTTGCAGGATTAAGATTACTCACGTCTTAGAGCCAGTCATTCCCAAGATGGTTCTCTGAGGAAACTTGCACTAGAAGATGAGAAGTGGTCACCACACATGCATAAGTGATTCGGTCATACACAACTTGAATTTTCTTTTTTAATAACATCTGCAGAGGTTACCAGCGGACTCTCCAGTGAGCAATTAGAGATTATGTAACAAACATGTTGCAGAACATGGGTGGGTCCACCTAGAATATCTGGTAGCATGGAAGAAAGGCAAGTCCACAAACCTGCCAAAGCTCTACATTAACTTCAGATCCCAATCCAGAACAAGAAGTGGCAATGGGTCTGGAGTGGCAGCAGAGGGGTGACCCAGAGCCAATGAAAATTCCACTCAGGAAACATTTCCTGCTCATTGACAAATGTAAAATCTTGTACTAAGCCTCCATGGCTAAGAGAAAATGAATGAGACATGACCCCTGTCCTCAGGGAAACTAGTCAAGTAAAAGAAGCAGAAAATGAATAACATATCTGCCCAATTCATAGGCCAATTATCAGGCATCTCCTAACTGAGAGAACATAACGTCTTTTCCTAACTCCATACAAAAGATTCAGATGGGGAAACACACTGGCTCTGTAATAAACACTGGGCGACTGGTGAGATAAGTTGTCTAATGACTGATGGATTCATTTTTTCAACACATGGCCTTGTGTTTGGTAATGGGGATAAAGCGCCTAAGTCAGATATGATCTCAGTGAGTTCACTTTCATCAACGTACCCATGTTTGGTACTTTACTAATATTCAGAGAACTCATCTACAGAACTTCATTTGATGGTGATCACAATCTTAGTAAGGTGCTAAGTAGTTGCTTATCAGTACCTGAGAATCAGAAGGGTCCCAATACTTGCCCCAGGTCTCCAGTTGAAGGTGGCATTAGCAGGATATTGCATTTCAAGGGCACGTCTTAGGTCACTATCGCCTGTTGTGTGTGGCTTGTATGTGTACCAGCAGACAAGGAAGAAGAAAAAGAAAAGGAATCTACATAGTGTCAACTACAGTACCTTCCCAATTAATTTCTCTTTTCCACCAGCTAGAAATGGGTAGAAAAAACAGTTCTTGATTTAGTCAGGTATCCTAAAGAATAGAACCCTTTCAGCATTTGTGGTATTAGTGTTTTAAAAAATCATCATCAGTCCCCCAAAACATGTACTTTATTGTTGAAAACAACAATGATTGCTCTGTAGGAAGAGCGGGGGGTGGGGGGGGCAAGAATTTAGAAAGCAGCTGAATCCGAAATGTCTACTTTTTCACTTCTTTTTTTTGTTGTTTTGATAAGTCAAAGCAGGAAACTAACAGATTATAAATGCTTTGTGGTAATGTCTTTGGAACCAATTGATTTTTTTCACTTATTTGTAGACAATACTAGATCAGCTGGAAAACACCAGTAGAGTTTTCCATAGCAATTCATGACACACAAGACATTGAACTGAAAGGCTGAAGGCATTAATCCTTTCTCTATGATGGTCACTTATATTTCTTTGGACTGTCACTTTTAATCAGCAGGCAATGACACTGGAATTCCAGTTAGAACTTAAATGAACTTCCCCATTTTATTCCTGGCTAATCTCTCTTTCACCCTCTCAGAAATACCAACAATATCCAACAGGGCTTGTTACCAGAGTCTTCATAATTTACGGGACGTTTTTTTCCTTTCCATTTGAAACGTCAGCTACCTCATAAATAACTCCTTTTATCAGAAGTGTGGATGTTCTTGTAATGCTACCTGCAACATGTCAAGTGTTTCAAAAGTTATCTAAGTATGAGACAGAGACTGCTTTTGACCTCTGGCTAACCAAAGTCAACCAGCAAATCTGACTGCTTTCAAGGCCCACTCCTCCTCCAGCTGCTGCTTCAAACTGTAAATTACTGCCACTCAGGGCAGTGACCAGACAGGGCACCAGGACCTTTACCTGACACTGTACGGTTTGTGATTAAATACGGACTTGGCTTATTTTCTCAGTAATCAAGCATGTAGATACCATACACAATCCTGAGAAGAGAAATTCTCAGTAACCTAACCATAAGATAAAAGAAATAAAAATAAATACATAAACATGCAAACGTGTGATAAATGATTAGTGTTTTTATCCACGTTTGGGGTTTCACTTAGAGAAACTAGTTTCTCCAGTTCCCTAAACCTAGGCCTGATCTGAGCCATCCTCTACCATTAGCCTGACCATTTCCATATGTCCCCCAGTGCGCCACGACATCCCACTGGTTGTGCCTTCTGCTGGTAAAGCCTTCACTCCTCTGGCTCACCAGTAGAAACTCCTGCTCACTCAACTCCCAGACCAGCTCACGTGAGGCCTTCTCTAGAAGACCGTGTCCAACATCCCTGTCAGCGTGAGCTTCCCTGAGTCATGCGCCCAAAGCTCCATGGACCCGTCTGCTCTCACAGACCACTCCATATTCTAGTGATTTCCTTACGCATCTGTTTTTTAGTCACTGGACAGTGTGGCATCCTGGTTTCGAGCGTAGTCTTTGCAAAAGCAGATCCAGGTTTACGCCCATGCTGACCTACTTGTTCTCTTTGGAGACTTGGGCAAAGTTGTTCCTAACAGGGAACTTTCCACAGACCTCCTAAATGAGGTGGAAAATACCTATTTCAGGCAGGCATTTGCTGTTATAGGAGATTAAATGAGGGAAGGTGGGGAAAGTGACTGGTACAGATGATGAATAAATTACAACTATTGCTACTGCAGGTACTGCTCCTGCTCCTTCTCTTTTTCCTCCATCACCATCATTATCATCAATGCTACTAAGTTCTGAGATCCCATCAGGAACTCTGTCTTTCATTTACCATGGTACTTCATCCCCTAGAACCATAAAAGTATAGGTATTCAACTACTTATGCTGAATTTTGAGGACAAACAGGGTTTAACTAGCAGTCAAGAGCACCTAGAATTCAGAAGTTACATAACTGCATCTTAACCCGTCTGGTGCTAGCAAATGATCTCTGGGTCTTGTAGAGTAAGTTAATAAGCATAAAGTTCCTCCATTCTGTTTCCCCAACCAAAGGCTGAAAAATGAATTCTTGCTGTCAAGGAACATGAATATTAGTTTTTGTTTCTTTGGTGGTGAGTGGGGTGGGGATGAATTACTGAACCATATTTTATATTTCAATAAAAAACAAACAGGCTATTCTTAAACATTTGGTTATAAAAATTCTCGAAAGTCACACAAAGCTGGAGATGATGGCAGGCTGCTAAATTCTTGCTGAGTCAAAACGTAAAAGAATCATGACAAATTGTTTCTTGGCTCCCTTGTTTTTTCTTTGAAAAAATAATTTACAATGTGGGATGGGTTAACTCCCCTTACCTCGTCTAAATCCTCAGAAAATCTATGGCAGGCTCTGTCTGAAAGACCAGTCTGACCCCGTGAGTCTGACTCTTTCAAGAGCCTTTCAGCCCCAGACATTAGACACAGACTGTCTGTCACTCAAGATCCCAACAAAAGCAAAACATTTAAGTAAATCTTTTAAAAAAAGGAAACCTTGTCAAAGTCAACCCAACTTTTTCTTTCTGGGAAATTTAAATGTGTGTTAAATTGAATTCTGCCCAGTAGTTAGTTCTACATCTAAGTTGGTGAGGTAGGGGAAGAGAATTTGATTGAAAAAAGTAAATATCTGTCATAATCATCCCATAAGATCCATTTGGGAAATAAAATTCAGGGGAGAATGTGGCCTTCTGGTCAATAATAACATCTAACATTTGCTCATAGATTTATTGGAGCTAAATACTGTATTAAAAACTGCAGAGACTTGGTATCAAATGATCAAACTCCATACGACAAGGCTTAGAAGCTGGTATCATCTTGTTCAAGGACGCAGAGAATGGCAAGGTTGGGGTCAAAGCAGGAGGGTACAGCTCAGAGCCACAGCCTTTGCTGTAAAGCTCCAGGGCCTCTTGAACCACGACATTCATCTGGCTCCATACCACTGGTTTGCGGGGCTCCTGGACTTGTCCCTGTCATTTAATTCCACGTGTGTGGCATCATTGCCTCTTTCTCTCCCCGACATTTCTCCTCACTGCTACTCTGAGGCCAAACTGAATCCTGCACTTGCAAAGCAGCAGCTGACTGGAGCTGGAAGCTGAGACAAAGCCCACCTCCCAAAGCTCTCAAGCCTCATTCTGCTTCTCTCCACACCCTCATTATGGCTCATGACACGGAAACCATACATACCCCCCTCAGGAAGTAAGATGGCGAATTTATTCTGCATCGGATATGCTTAATCAGACAGCTGGCATGTCTCACCTGAGCTGTGGGCTTAACACTATCATTTGCATGGTGATAGATTTGGCATCAGCTCTGGAAGCAGATTCCAATCCACTACTTAGGTTGGTGACATTGGCTTTCTGTCTGAACCTCATTGTATCCTAATTTCTTTATTTAAAAATAGCCATAATAGAGTCTTTCAAAACCGTTGCAATTAAATAACGCACACACAGCACTTGGTGATAGCTGGTGTTCGATAAATATTAGTATGTTTGTCCATTGAAAGACAGATCTTTTTAATGGTCTCAGCACTTCTGTGATCTAGCTGAAAAACCCGTGAAAGAGAGCCAGGCAACCACATTCTTTCACTCAAATACTCACTGAGACCTACTATGTGCTAAACATTTGAATGAGAGTTTAAAGCCCACACTAAGCTAGCCAGGCTCATTTCTAGCAATGTGAAGGAACAGTGACTATGCACCTGCCTAGCACCAGGAACTTAAATGAATAACCTCACTGAACCTCACAACCATTTGAGGCCAACGTCATTAACACCCTGTTTTACATATAAGGAAATGAGACTCATTCTGAAAGTCTCAGAATCTTGGTCAAGGTCCCACAGCTATGCAAGGCAGCATAAATCACAACTTGATGATCCCTTTTCAGAACTCTTGGTCATTTCCCATCATCTCATCAGGTTTTAATTTAGTAATATTAAAGGAAGGATCAGTACTTGTAACTTTCAACACAAGTCCATTAAACCTGACAAGATCCCTAGCTTCAACCACATGCCTTGTCACTGGGTAGGGGAAAGGCATCTTTTCAGACTCCTGGCATTACTGCAGAGATGCAAAGATAAAGGGCTTCAGGGCAGGGAAGAAAGAAGCCTCAGAATTGTCAACACCCACCCCACTAGCTTTCTTTCTGGCCCCACACCTGCCCTCCCAACCACCCAGGTCCACTCTTCAAGCTCTAGGTAAAAATCAGTGCAATGAATATACAACCAATGGCCAGGCTTTCTCACAGCAACTGGGAAACGCTCGTACACCCAGCCCCTACTGCACAGCAAGAACAATGGAGTCAGCTGGAAGAAAGTTCAAAGTCCAAGCTGATCTCCAAACCCACCTCTTTCCACTATTCTATGCAACCTCTGAACCAGGCTGTCATCTTGTCTGATTTACTTAAAAGCACTGCAGCACTGATAGTGGGAATACATGTATATTTCCTAGCTAAATTTAATCTACTGCTGAGGGATGGATGATTAACATTTACATAGCCTAAACAGAGACTATATTTCAGTGGTTGTGGTTGTTAACAGCTCAGGGACCCTACTTAGGAACACATACCCAGGAGAGATTAGTTAGAATGCAAAGGATGCAACCTTAAGCATTTAGAGTATGATTCATCAAATCTGCATACAGGAGTCATTAAAGAACATCAATCAATAAGGAGAATATGAAATAATTTTTCATTGGGCAAATGAACGGTGCTCAAGAGATATGAACCTACTACTCTTGGGAGTAGCACATAGGTCAGGAATTCATCAACCCAAGGCCCTGTGTCACCAACACTGGGAATCTATCACCCAATGCAACATGAAGACTGGTCAACTCTGTTATCAAAATATTGTTATGATACTGAAACTTTCATGTGAGAATGGTCAGTGGGCCTCAGGACCAAAAGAAGGAATTTCAGAGTCTAAATGAAAGAGATTAATGATGATCTCAGTGTTTCCTGGCTAAGAAATGCTTATATTTGTGAAGAATTTAAACTATGAATTGCATTCATGCTAGCATAGGTTGTTGGGGAAGAGACATGGTTCACAAACCAACCCAAAAGAACCTGATCGCTATTGAACCAAATAAATTGACTTAGCTCAGTTTGCAGCAGGGTCCAATAAGTCAGAATCCCTGCCTTCAAAGTCAGGAAAAGGAGGATCTATGAACAAATCTAAAGTTCTTTCTGAAGTCTCACAGTGAGAGACAGTTTGGTGTGGCTGTTAAGGGGGCTGATGCTGGGTCGGATTGCCAGGTCTGAATTCCAACACGAGTTCCCAAGTTCCCATGTGTCCCCTGTCTCTTACCTGTAAAACGGCAATGCTATTTATACATCCTCTAAATCAGTTAGATCCAGTGAGCTACTGAAGGAAAGGCATCCAGTAAATGTTAGCTACAGGAGACGGGGTGCTGAGAACTGCTCTTCAAGAAGCATTCAGTGTTGGCTGTCATTTGATATTGTTTACCATTTGTATCTATTTATCATTTCAATCAACAAACATACACTGAGTGCACACGGACGAGGGAATGTGGAGACAAACGAATGATGCGATGAAGAATGGCCATCCTTTTGCACTGCTCCCCAAAGTTTCTTCTACCAAAGGATTCTCGGTTCAGTGTGTGAGTCAGACAACCTCATCACAAGCTCAATGAAGCTAAAGTTAAAGCTTTATGGGAACAAAATGTTATAAGAATAAAAAGAAGAGAAAAAGGGGAGAGAAGAAGAGAGGAGGAAGGAAAGAAGGAAGGCAAGGAGGCAGGGAGGGAGGGAGGAAGGAAGAAAGGAAGGGAGGGAGGGAGGGAGGGAAGAAGGAAAGAAGGAAGGAAAGGAGGGAGGGAGGGAGGGAGGAGGGAGGGAAGGAGGAGGGAGGGAAGGAGGAAGGAAAGAAGGAAGGAAACTGTTAACTGTGTAAGGAGAATTCTGGGAAGGCTTCCTATCTGAGACAGGTTTTGAAGGATAAATGGAATCTGGCCAGGATAAATGTGCTCATCATAAACACATATTTCTAAGCTTGCTTTTGTTATTGCAAAATTTCTCCAGCTTAGGAACCACAACACTCTCTTAGAATACCGGCATTCCCAGTTCTCCACAAGATGGACAATACTGAGTGCTTAGTGACAACATAGGAAACAAGAGTTATATAAAAGAAGAAAGAGGAAGAAAAACATACTGGGTAGTGGGGGTGGGGGACTGGAAAAGGTGGAAACCCAACATCCCTGAGGCAGGAAGTATCCATCTGCCTATCTGTGTGTTTGGCAGTATTGTCATGGGTCTTCTCTCCAGCTGTGTTAAATTTCAAAGCCCTTCTCTGTGACTTTTATGAGCTCCGTCTCCACCAGGGGTGGCTCTGAGGGCACACTGTGTTCTTTCCTTGTTAGGACAAGGTAAAGAGTAGGCCACACAGCTCCGATTTCCAGCTCTGGAGTATTATCCCAAGAAGTACCTTCAAGACCTCAGGAGCAACTGAGAGGGGCAAGGTGGAGATGTGGCTGCAATCTAATAACAATGACAGTCAACTGTCAACTGTCATTGAGTACTTAGTGCCAAACACTGTCCTAAGGGCTTTACCTGCATTGACCTACTTATTTCTTAAAACAACTATGAGCAGGACTTGGGAGTAGCACATAGGTCAGGAATATGCCACTAACATTCCTGTTTTACAAGAACAGGAGGTTAGACATCTGTGTGATTACAACGTCACACAGCAGAAATGGAATTCAAACCCCACACCATATGGCCTAGGAGAGACTGACAGCAAGTCTTTCTGGAAGCAAGCATAAAGCAAGAACCACCCCAGGAGTGAAAGGTGTGCTAAGTCAGTAATCAGGGACTTCTGTGGGATGCTGCGTGGCTCTGCTCTTTTCACCCTGGGGTCACATTAGCATCTTGAATCTACAGAGAAGCCACTTCTGCCTCCCCAGCGATAAAATGACTAAGTTGCTAATAAAAGCAATGCCTGCTCGCGACTGGTGCCAACCCCAGTCTCTAAGTGCCAATGGCCTGTTGGCTTTTCCCACCAACATTTCTGGATGGCTCTGCACAGACAAACCACCCAGACTGCTGCAAATGTTACTTGGAGAAGAGCACGTGCCAGGAGCAACAGGAAAGAGGGGCCCACCCTCACTGCAGATGGAGCTTTCCTAAGTAAATCCATCCTCCAAAAAAGTTAATTACTCTTACCAGGGATTCTTATGAAGCCTGCAATTGCCAAGCACTTCAAGATCAGTTTCATGAGCATTTCCCACCCACTCTGCAAGGTTGTATCAGCCATTTTACAGAGTTTCGGTGGCTTGCAGGAGGCTGAGAGGCAGGTACTCAGAGGCAGCCCCAAGGTTAAAAATCACTCAGCTCCAGCGCGCCAAATCATGAGGCTGGCAAAAAAGGACCTGCTTGCATTTTAGCTTCTCACTTGCCAGAAGATCTCCAAGGACTGTGAATATTGAGACATTTTGTTAAGACTGAAAGGGCCATCAGCCAGCTTTTTAACTCCTAAAAATCCAAAGCAGGGCTGAGGAAACAAAATAAATAGGGAATGTGCTGAGCCTAAAGTTCCTCATGATCACAAAGGGGGAGGCACACACACTGTCTGGGGGAGTGTGGGGCTTGGAAATCAGGAAGACCTGGTCCTAATCTACCACTTACTAGTGACTTGAACATGGACAAATTATTTCACTATGCCTCAGAGTCCTCGTCTAAAATGCAGATATCAATATAGCTTCAGGGCTTTGCTAGTACATATGGACTATAGGAGAAGAGAGAAAGAGGTGTCCTCTGAGTGGAAGAAGTCTTTAATTGCTCCAACCTGTACAATGCCACAATCACCTCAAGGGCTGCTTATAAAAAACATGTGACAAAATGTGGGCCAAGTAAGGCATTCTTCAGATTTGGATTAAATATCACTCCCTGGGCCTCCTTCACAGTTCTCCTTCCTTTGATTCATCTGAAAATGCTCGTACTCAATGCACATCTTCACTGTAATACAATAGGCTCCATGAAGGTAGAGCATAGGTCTCTCATGGTTAGCTGAAATAAAGTCTTTATCATTCTGCCCAACACACAGTATGCTCTTGTTGAATACCCCAATAAACAAATACAAGCACTTGGAAGCAGTAGACTGAAGATGATGGTCTCTTGCCACACCTCCACTGCTCCGAAGAGGAGTTAATTCCTCCCCTCCGCCTGCCATTAGGCCTAGCCATGACCACTGGATCCCAAGGCTTAAGTTGAAGATAATATCAAAAGATGTCCTCTTGACATCTTTTACTTTTCAAACTTGTTTGTATTTAATTTTTATGTAAAATAAAGATAACATTTTAATTCAATCTATAAATGTTTGCTAAGTGCCTTATATATACCAGGTGCTTTTCTAGAATCTAGACATATCATCTTGAGCAAAGTCATAGAATTTTTCTTCTAGTGGGAAAAGAAAAAGTACAAACAATTGAACAAGAAAAATTGAAGTCATGATAAGTGAGTGAAGAAAATTAAAGCAGAATATCATGCTAGAAAGTAACTAGAGATGGGGACATGGTGACTTTCAGTTGATGAGCTGGCAGGCCTCTCTAAATGATAAGACATTTCCAGCTATGCAAAGGTCTCGGGGAGCAGCATTCCTGGCAGAGGGGTCAAACGGCAGGTGGGAAGGCCCATAGGCCACTGTGCTTGGCACATCTAAGGAGCAGAGAAGGTCACCTTAACTGAGCATAGTGAGCCAGGGGGTGAGGACAACTGGTAAAGATGTGGCAGGGGGCCCAGGAGACCCACTCGGGTAAAGACTTACAGGAAAGAAGTACTGATTGATTTTGAGTGAAATGGGAAACCACTGGAGGGTGTGAGGGGTCCTGTAAATATTTTAATAAAATCATGCTTTGCTAAACACGGGTACAAGTAAGGGAGCAAGTCATTAGGTGAGAGCTAAGGCTTGTTTGGATGGATGTGGTAGATGGACACAAAACCAGATTCAAGGTATAAGTTTAGAAAAGGGCCAGTGCCAGTGGATTTTAAGTGAGACTGGAGAGGGAAAGAGAAAAATCAAGGATGAGAAAATCCAGATAAAAGTGAGCTCCCACAATCCTCTTAACCTCACAACTCTGAGAGAATGGCTCTTTCATTATTCCCACTGAACAGATGAAAAAACTAAGATGATGAAGTAACTTAGCCCAAACTTACAGAACTTCGTGTCTCCAGTAGTTGGAGCCTTTCAAGATCTCACATGGCCTAGACGTCTGTGCCAGCAGAGGCTGCAGAAGCAGACGACTGTCTGCAAGAAGCCCTTTCCAGGACCCCAGGGCTCGTGGTAAACGAAGCGCTCAGCGCGCTAAGCGGGGCTGAAGCACCACGCTGGGAAATCCAAGGACAGGTGTCACATGCAATCTGTCTTACATCAGCTGCCCAGGGTTATTTCAGTCCTCTGATCTCACAAGTCCTGTGACGTGATGGGATGTGACAGGGCCAACCAAGGAGACCCCACCAGTGGCATATCAAGCAGGCAGAAGCTTATTATTATTGTTTCTTCTTCATCAGCAGCAGCAGCATCACTACCATCACCACCAGTGTCAAGTGTTTCCTATACACAGAAAGCTGCTGCCAATTTCTAAGTCTGAAAGGTCAATGACAGTGGTTAATATAGATGTGGTATTATATGAAAAAGAACATGAGAGTTAGACCCTGAAAAATCAGGATGAAAGTCCAAGATGACTCACTGGGGAAGCGCTAGATCTTGCAAATTTTCTTAACTCTGAGCCACCAGTTTCCTTTTTGCTAAAACACAGGTAAAAAACCCATCAACTTCATAGGGCTAATCCGAGTTATCTGGATGATATGTGCAAAGGTCTTAGTACTGCAGAACACATGAAGAAGACTCAATAAAGGCCCATTATTATCATTAGTCTCCTCAAATAAAGAACAAGTCATTGTCTCGGTGGCAACCCCACTCTATTCTTAGGAGAGATGAGCTGCAGAACTCTTGAAGTCTATGAATTCAGAATTCTGCAACAGTTCCCCAATTCTATTGTGCTTAGCACAAAATTTTTGACTTCATTCTAAATTCATGATTACCTACCTCTGGAATGGCATGCACAAAGTGAACTGGAAGCCAGATACTGGAAGTTGCTAACCTTACAGTCTTGTGGGAGGATGGTAATCACATCTTTAGAGCTACAAAGTTTAAAAGGATTTCCTTTTATTATGAGAGAAAAAAATAAAACGTCAGGCAAGTACTGAGCTTATTTGAACTTCTGATGCCTCATCTGTGAAACTGCAATAATGCCTTCTACCTGGGAGTGCTGCAAAGACGTACTAAGTGCTCAGTGTTACGGCGCCTCTTCCCCCACGCCCAGCTTCATATAGGAAAGGACAAGCAGCAGCAGTCTAGCAGTTTCTATTGTTCAAGCAGAGGATAAGATGGCTTGTTCAAGAACAGCACAAAACTAGCTTCCCCAGAAAGTCTACACATCTCATGAATACGGAATAGGTGAGAGTCGTAAAAAGCCCACCGAGAGATATAAAACCAAGTCGGAGCTCATGAGACACCCCCTCTTTCCAACCTATGGCTCAAGACTCTAAAGTTTTATTATTGCAAAAATGCATGTGTAGTACTCTTTGGTTTTCCATGAATTTTTACTAACCTCTGAAGCTCCGGGTATGCAGGAAAGATTAACCCACAGTCTGTTTAGCAGATGAGGAAACCAAGACACAGAAAGTCACTTAAATAGAATGCAGATTCCCTGGTTTCTAGTCTATCACTTTCTCTGCTGTACCTTACAAGTCACCTTCCAAAGAAGGAGAACTTGTTTTACTTCGTTAGCTCTAAGGTATGTCGAGAGTCAGTCATTGGATCTGGGGGGTCCAACCTCTTAATTCCTGCAGATGCACATGGTAATTAATGCCTGTGACAATAAAAATCATGCTAAGTGATCTGCTGGGGTCTGCAGCCAAATTCAGGCCCACTGTCTCTTCTGGTGTGAATGTGACAATATGTTCCTGCCTTTACTTATGTTTCCTCTGTCATTTATTGTTTTCTAAAACCTTGCTGTTAGAGGGGTCACTTGTCTGAGCAGCATCACTGGGAGCTTGCTAGAAATGTAGATACTCAAGTTCCATCACAAACCTTCCAAATCAGAATTTTCATTTGACATGACTGTCCGGTGATTTGGGTGTACATTAAAGTTTAAATAACAGTGATCTCAAAAAAGTCAACATGCATTCACCGCAAACTATGGGATGCTGATAAAATACCCATAGTGGTTAGAATGTGATTACTCAGTTGCTCCCATCTTTAATTGTCCATTCATTAATCTCAGCAGCATTCAGTCATGGTCCTGGCATATAATAAGCACTATGTAAATATGTAGAACTAATTGATTATCTATTACTTAATGTCCATCATCCTTTTCTCCTACTGCTTCTCTATTCTAGAGAATTAGATGATTCATACATGTGAAAAGTTTAGAAAGGTCTCTAGCACAATAGTAAGTCTGCAATACCTGCCTATCATTATTAATAGGCCCTGAATGTAGCTGCAGTCACTTGGGCTTTGAGAAGAAATGCGTAGCATGGGCCACATTGGAGCTTTGTGGGAATGCAAAATCTTATTTTAACACAATAACTGCATTTTTATAATATTTAAGAAACAAAGTTAACTATCAATACCTTAAGCTACATTTATTTTGCCTCTGCTACACTTATATTCGGTTATATTTCTAGATAGTCAAACTCACCTTGTTTTCTGCTCATAGTGAAGAAATATAAACTTAAGAAAAAGTCTGAACGGGCTATACAGAGAAAAATTATTCCAGTGGATTCCAGAGAAATGATTAAGTGCCCAGGAGAGGTGGGAAGACAGATTATCAGTGTTGGTATGTAAAATATGTTTAGCCTAGTAGTGAAAAGCAAAGTACTTCCTAATATCTGTATCTGCCTCTTCTCTTACTTTTGATATGAAGATAAGAGACCCTATAGCAATGAATCATAGGGGTGGAGAACAGCTTGCTGGACAGGTCTCCTCAATCCAGTCAGACAGATACTTCTGCTTCAAAGGTAACCTTAAATGCTAATGAGCCTTTACTTGCTAACACATCACCTCCCTCAGGCCCTGTTCTTTCCCACAATACTGACCGTACTCTTGCATTTATTCATCCCTCCATCTCTGTAAGAGACTTTTCTGGCCTCTACTTTAAAATTCTTAAAATGTCAGCTCAAATCCATCCCACACCCCACTACCATCAAGTGCCTCAGCTTGGGACTTTCCTCACCCATTTGGCATCAAGCTATTGTTTTGTTCTTTAATTTTTCTATTTAATTTCCCAAGTTTCACTAAAGAGTCTGGCAGGTCAGGGATAGCAGCTTGCATTTCTCTGAGCGCTCCCATATGCCTAACCCCGGTCCCTGCACCGAATAGGAGCTCTGTGTTTATGGAATGACCCAATGCTTTTACAAAAGACAAAAGAAACACAAAAGATTTGGGATGAACTTCCTATGACTTTTGATAAACTACATTTTACTGAAGAAACAAAATCAGTTTTTAGTATTTTAAGCTAAATTTTTTTGCCTCTGCTCAACTTAATTTGGCCATTTCTCCAGACAGTCAAACCATCTTCTCTGCTCATTCCAATTATCATTACAACTTTTTTTTAAAGGGAAGGTGCTGGCAGGAATGAAGGCAAGGATACAGGCAGGCAGGAAGAGAGAAGAGGAAGGAAGAAGCATCTTTATTTTATTTTTAATTCAATTGCTGACACTAGTTGTCCCCAGGCCTGGGACTTGAACCCAAGGGCATGTGGATTGCTCCCTCAAAGTCGAGGGACACAACCACCGCTCTACCAGGGCATGCCTATCATCAGGTCTAAGAAGGTCTTCTCCAAGGCAAAGTTTTAAGTTCTATACAACAGTGTCTAAAATGCCGACGCCTGTGCTAAAGGCTTTCAGTCCAGTACGCATCACAACTATGTGATGATGTTGGCACAATTAAGACCCCCAAACGAAAGAAGGAACAGGTCACTTACTCAAGGTCACAGAGCTAGGAAGTTGTGTGGTCAATGGAACTCCTATCGTGACTGTTAAAAACCTAGTGCTGCCCGTAATGCTTTGCCCTCTGCTCTCCTTTCAGAAACACTGAAAAAATTATCTAATAAACTGATATTGGCTTGTTATCTGATGCAAAAAAAAAGCCAGTTCAGTGAGCACTGCTCACAAGAATACTCTACCTGTAGGGCAATTCAGCTCTGGCTATAAAACACTCTCTCTAGGTTGATTTTTGGCATAAAATGTCAAGGACAAAATAAATTTTTTGCTGATTAAAAGAAAAAACTCTCCATGGCAGCTATTAAATTTTGCAGCTGAAGAAAGGGGGCATTCATTGCCGCTGGCTCTTTTAGGTCCTTAATCATAATGCCTAAGCTCCTATTAGTTTTAGAAAAACAAAAAGTAATTTTTTTCTCGACGTGTCAATAGAATGCAGTCCTTCCCCAAACAATGTTAAATAAAAAGGAGGCATTTAAAAAAAATACTTGAAGAGAGCCAGTTCTACCCTTTGACCCTGTGCATTGAAGCAATATCTCCAAGATGCTTCAATGCATGTTTTCCCTGTCTTGTACAATATTTCTGTCGTCTGCAGGAAGGGTTCGTTTTAAAATAAGTCATCCAGCTATGCATTCATATTAGTTAATATTGATTTTCTGAGACTAGCTGGTTTATTTCTTTGGTAAACTTGATTGTTTTAACATGAATGATTAAAGATATTTCCTCGTGCTGGTCTTCATCCTCTGGCTGGCTGGAATCTGAGGCACGGAGCAGAACAAAGCCAGCTCCGCCTCTGACCGCACTGTCTGTCCGCGGGCCTGAGGAGGAAAATGAAGCCTCAGGACACGCCACGGAGCCCGGGGCAGACTGTGCAACGGTCCCACACACTCAGTCCAGCCTCACGACTTGTGTGGGCAGCATTTGGCCCGTTCTCTGTTTACACAAACTCCCTAACGGTCGCTGGCACCACTGACGTCTCAGAGGGAGGCACGGCACATAGAGTGCTTCACTTGAAAATCTTTAAACAAAAGGAATTAAAGAAAATCCCTGTTTAATAGTAAGTTTTTACCAAGCTCCTAAATTCTCGAGAGCATGTGAAATATTAACTTTCCCCAAATGGGAGCACAGAGCTTGCCTTGTTTCAGTTCATACATTTGGGTCACAAATGCTCTAGAGAGTAGCATAGCTCGTTCTTAAGAACCTACTCAGTCTTCGAAAAGAGCGGTTAAGAAAGCACAGGGTCTGCAGTCAGACAGGCTGCGTGCAAAGTCTGGTTTTGATCCCCAGCAAGTCTCAGATCCTCGGTCTGCACATTGGAGGTAATAGCAGCAAAAACTCTCTTTCAATTGCTGTGACATTTATATAGTCTGATGTGTCTACTCATCATAAGCATTCAATGTGTGTTGGTTGTTGAAGGATAGTCAGCCTTTTACTATCTTGACTGACAGAAAGTACGAAATGATGAGGCTCTAACACCGATTCCTACAACCTCTTCTGTTCCAGAAACTCAAATCCAGCTTGGGTCTGGCTTGGTTTGCCACAGGGGCCAAGCAAGGTGCCCCAGTCAGAGTTACAAGGGCAGTCACGAGGGGACACTAAAGAAGACTCAGAGAGGGATATGTGGTGATTCCTGGCTTTGGGTCCTAGCCCTCGTCTAGAAACAGTTTTGTCCTCTCTGCCCTGTACTGGGCTGGGAAAGTAGCACAAAGCGATTCCCCAACCCCTTAGTCACCATCCTATTAGCACTAGAAGCTCTCAGATGGCCCCAGGTATGGGGTTCCTGGGTACCAGAATTACTCACCGGGAGATCAGTCATTTTATTTGCTCACATCACTGAGCCAGCAAAGGTCCTGCCATGATGCACTGGCTTCCCCACTAAGTTCACTTCCACCAGAAGCAGGTGGAGACTTTTTAATGGCCCCAGCACTTTCTCCTCCACCAACCACAGTCATTTCCCGTGGCCAGTGCTCTCCCCATGTGGTCTAGAGCTCCATCTGCCACATGTCTCCATTTTCCTGGACAGCCAGTCTCAGTTTCATATTATACACTCCTTTTGGATAAGGTAAAATGTTGCTAGGTATAGTAAACAGCATAGAATTTTTAAAATTATGTTCCATGAAGTGTGTGTGTGTGTGTGTGTATCATTTAGTCAAATTTGTGTCTAACAATAAAGGGTCAGTTAAAAAAAATGATAGTAAGCTGAATAATTTTAAGGAATATTTAATACTGTTATAATGTTAATAAGCAAAATAAAATCATATTACTTGATAGAAGAGGGGAGAAAATCAGAAAAAGTATACACCAAGAAGTTAAATGTGGTTTATCTTTTTAGAATAACAACTGCTTTCTATATTTTTCCCCCCTTTTGCTGACTTGTAGTTTCTAATTCATCTATAAGACACGATGATTCATTTAACAAATACTGGTTGAACAGCTAACCCATGTGAGGTTGACATAGGAGTGTCAGGATTACCTATTATGGAGAAAAAGACAGATTAACCCTCATGGAACCCAGAGTCCAGTGGAAGAGGAAGACATTAATCAAGTAATCACACTAATATAGATACTGGGACATGAGTCACTAGGGAACAGGACAGGGTAGTATGACCCAGTGGACGAGGGGACCCCATCTCTTCTGGGGGAGGGTGGGTTCAGAGAAAAGATCCCTAAACACGTTCTATGCTATTTATTTACAGAAAGAAGCACTGAAGGGAGAAGAGAAAGGGAGAGGACACTGTGGGCAGAGACCCAGCAGGGTCCCTGAGGCTGGAGGGGCAGAGTAATAGCAGGCCTGGGAGCTGGAGTTGAGTGGTGAGTGACAGAGGTGAGAATGGTGAGACCTGAGACACAAAGAAGACAGGGGGTTTCCGTCTTTATCCTTAATGCAGTGGAAAAACTAAAGCGAAAAAGGAGAGCAAGATGATCTCCTTTGGCAACGAGCACCTACTACTCTTGGCCAACTGCCTCCTTCTCTCTTCTGTCAGCAGCCAAGGAGTCTAAGATGAAGGCCAGGTAGAAAGTGACCCGACGGAGGGAAAGATCAGGAGGTGTATACCCTTGAAGCTGCCAGAGCAATATTTGTCTCCAGAGGCTTTTTGGGAACAAAGCATACAGTCAGTTCACGGGCAAAGACAAATTACACTGGCACAATGTTCAAAACTCTATTTTATCTTAAAACCTATAACCAGGGCTTCAGAGAACAAATGGCAGGTGTATTTACATTAAACACGAAACTCATTCAATCCTGTATTTGTGAGGCACTGGGCTCTTTTATTCCCAGCTGCACTAGGGTTTTGTAGTCTGTTATCTCTTATTACCATGTTATTAGGCTTTTCCTCAATCTCTACCACTCCCCTGTCCCCTCTTCCTTTCATACTTTTCTCCCCACGTATGTGCCACTTGGTTTCCCACCTCGTTGAGCCCTTGTTGAGAAGTGCTCGGCTGAATGCTCTTTTTATCCTCTTCCCTACCACAATGGTGGCAGATCAGACAGATCATTTTGCAGTTATTGTTCATGTTAAGAGGAAGGTTATGAAAACCTACCAGGGCAGCCTTTTCCTTCAATGGCATCAGCTGCAGGGAAAACTGCAGGGCAAGAAAAGTGAGGTTGGAATTGTTATTTTCAGTTATAAGCTTTGGAAGCAGCACAAATAGCAGGTTCTGGAAGGTAGGTATGGACTAGGGATAAAACCACTAGACCATTCTAGAAGTGCCGGATAGGAGAGGGATCCCAGGATCACAGTCAGGCCCCCAGTACACCGCAGTGGCCCAGGGGAAAGTCTATACATGTAGCATTAGAGGGAGACCCCACAGTTACTTAGCAGGAGCTACTGGCCTGTGGGGTAGATTCTTCCTTGGACGGGACTGACCCATACACTGCAAGATAGTTATTAGCACATCTGGTTCGGGGAGTATCGAGTGTCCATAGCAGTACCTCCCTTCATACCCCATCAACACACGCCACCCCTGGTCCATCACTGTGCTCATCAAAAATGCAGGCCTAGGGAAGCTGAACGACCTCAGAGGAGAACTATAAGGAGTTATTCCTCCATGCTGGCTATCAATCAACTTCTCTCAAATAATACTAAGGAGGGCAGAAGGGGTTGGGTGGGGAATGGTATGAGTGACACATCCTCAATAATCATTAAAAGTGAACAGGTGGCCTCGTGGAAAGGGCCACTGGACATCCCAAGAACTTGGACATGCAATCAAGCACTTAGGATATTAGTGTACATCCAAGGTTCAAGACCCAGGGCAGAGGGAAAACAACCAAGATGAATAACGAAATATAATAAAGTGCTTGTTCCTCTCTTTCCTGCCTGTTTACATGCCTTCATTCCTGCCTGCACCTTTCCTTAAAAAAAAAAAAAAAAAATTCCCCAAGGTGCAGGTGAGGTGACTCCCTCCACAAATCCCCCTTTACCACTCTGAAGAGTATCTGAGCTGTCTACTTTTTCATCCACCTTCCTAGAACCTCACCTCACCCTCCACCCTCCACCAGCTGCCAGTGGCTGCCTTATTTCTCCAGCACAGACTAGCAGCTTTGATAGCAAAGACCATTTATTATGTCCGAGTTTCCAATGAGCCCAGCAGTCTGGTGCCATGGATCATGGACTGTGGTGTCAGAACCGGGTTGAAATTCCAGCTCGGCCGTTTACTGTTTATGACCTGGGGAAGAGCACTTCTTAGCCTATCTATGACTCAGTCTTCTCATCTTTAAAAGAAAGATGATGAAAACACCAATCTTTAAGTGACTATTGTGAGGACGTAGTGAGAAAATGCCAGTGCATGTATTCAGTAAAGGGCAATGATGTCCACCCTGGTACAGTGCTTTACAATGAACAGACTAACTTTCATGTGTCAGCACACGCGATCCTGTGCTAATTTCCTCAAGAGGCTCTCCCAGGTCCCATCTGCTGTCTACGCTGTGTCAGCTCTAACTGTGAAGGACCAAGTCACAGGGAAGAATCACAGAAAGCAATTGATTCTGCCCTGGGGGAAGAATGGAGCAGAGATGGAGGAAAAGGAAAGGGGAGGATTTAAAGCAAAAAAAAATTTTAATGGCTGGGACTTCCTTGAGCATTTCTGAACTCATTCTTGAAGGAGGGTTTAGAGTTTGCCAAGAAGAGAAGAGGGGTCTGAGGTTCAGGTATGCACAAATATTTGGTGCTTGGACAGGTTAATTGAACAATCTGGAAAGGATCAGACCATTAAAAGCCTTGGAGAGTCACTAAAGGGATTTGGACTGTCTTCCTACCTCAACTAAGAGGTCTCAGCTCTGCCTTCTCAACCTCCCTCCCTCCCTCCCTGCTTCTTGAAAGGTCTTCTACCTCTGGCCTGGGCAGAGACAATTTTGGTGGCCACAGGCGGCACTCAGCAGCAGACTTCCTGGGTCACATTCCCTTCTCTCTCCTGCCTATCCTTTCTCCCCCGGGAAGCAAAATCACACAATAAACTAGGCAGGTCAGGCATTTCCTTCCAACCACACTTGAACATGCCTGAAGCCATCACAGTCTTGTGGGTCTGTACCTGAAATTTCACATCCAATTATCACACCTAAAAAGGTTGTTTCTAATAAAACATTTCCCACTGTACTTCACCTTCTTGAATACTCTGGTTCACTTCAGGAGTCTGGTTATTCAGCAGATGCCGAAAAGGAGAAAGTGAGAGCAAATGATATCTAACCATTTTTTTTTTTTAATCTTACAAACTCTTTTCAAAATATTTATAGGCGAAAGACTAGAATTGAACTTAAGAGTCGTGAACTTGATTTTGTAGATACAGATGCTGATTGATAATAGTGAACTTAGACATTAGGTTCCTTCACTCAAAATTATAATTCAGACCCACACAGTTAACACAGCTTCTAAAGCATAGCCGTCTCTCCTGCACAACTAAGCTACAGCCCTTGACACAGACAGAAGAGCCTCTAATAACTCCGTTGTTCTCAGAAGACACAACCAGACCTTCCCTTGAACTTGTGGCTGCTGGGTTACAGAAGGCTCCCAGGAGAGGTTGGCACTTACAGAGGGTGTCCGTGTAAGGATAGCATTTTGAAGTACAGACAATAAAGTCATCGCTGTTGTGTGTGAAAAGCCATTAAACCCTGTCAGAGGGGAAGCCACCCTGGCCATGCCATCCTCCTGTGTTCATTATTGTCTTTTCCCTGCTCTTATGCAAACAGCCAGGCAAGCATGTTCATGAAGGCTTCTGGGGCGGCCGGCCCATCGAAGTGAGAGAGGCGATGACAGAATCACAGGGTGTTGTGACCACACTGAGCCCAGCTAAGAAAATTTCAGGGAGAGGATGAGGGACAGGCGAGGGACTGGCTTTCAGTCTACAATCCGCCTGCTCAGAGAGGCACACTGCTGGGTGCCGAGTCCTGGCTCAATAAATACACATTTAATGAATAAAGAAAGAACCCTTCAAATCTTTACTAACAGCTCAGTACATGCTATCACCAACAGAGATGCTAAACTCTCTCCCAAGTACACAGCCTACCCCTAGTTCTATCCCTCCTCCTCCCAAGAAATTTGTTTTTGTTTCTGAGGTTGATTACACTGGGGACTTATGCTAAAAATATGTCAGATTTATTTGCTCCCTGAAAAAATAAGGTGGAAGTAGAGAAGAAAATCCTGTAAGCCAAAGGCCAATTTTACATGTATAGATAGCTTTTCTTTTATAAATCTGATACCAAGTTGGAGATCATTTTGTAACATACATTTATGTTATACTATGTGCTTTATCAAGCACATAACATACTATGTGCTTTATCAAGCATAGAAAATTCCAGAAGCTAAATCTTCTTCACTTCTTACCAGAAGTAAAACCACACTGCATTTCTGAAGGTGGAGCTTAAAAAAAAACAAAACAAAAAAACACCGTAAAATACAATAGTTTTTAAAGGGGTGAGCCTTGCGGGGGGGCGGGGGGCGGGGTGGTTGTTAAAAATAAATGACCCAGCCCAGTAAAAAGAGGAAAGATTTAGTGTCACTGTTGGCAACCCCAGCAGTTTGTCTATTTCTTATCTGAAGGGCTTCTCCTCACACCAAGTTAATTTGTTTTGTTAATCTCAACCAAGATAAAGGCTATCTCTGTCTCCCCATGAGCACCTCCTCCTTGTCCTCAGGGGCAACATTCTGACTCAAAACAGGGAGCAGAGAAGCACAAGCTCAGCTGAAAACTGCCCACATCATTCCCTCTGTTAAAAAAGGTCCCAGAGGTGATCCAGAGCCATAGGCAGGAGTGTCAGAGAGACTGCTGGAGTCCTGATAACCCTCCTCTCCCAGCCCCTGAAGTGGAATATCCTAGCTACAAGCATGGTCAAGGCACTGCTCTTTTATGTTGCTTTTGCATTTGTACATGTGATCTGTCTTTCCCAAACCGTGTGCCCCTTCGAGTGAACGCCTACTCATGCTGCAAGACTCAGCCTAAACGAGAACTTTTTCCACTTCCCTCAAACAGACCCCAGTGCTCCCATACCACTTAGTGAATGCTTCATTTAAAGCAACTTTCTCCTTGCATTGTAATAATCTTTATATTTCCCACTAGATGGTGACCTGAGGGTAGAGATCAGGACTGTTAATTAGTTTACCTCTGTGAACTCCCCTAGTGCCCCCTCCTCCATGAAACATGGTAGGAAATCAAGAAATGTTTGCTGAATGAATTAAAATATCTGGTCTCATCCCCTTAGCCAAAACTGGATCCCTACAGCTTGAGCAGAAATTTCTTTTCCAGAACCCTTCCTATAAGATCCCTTATAAAAGTTTTCCTTTTAATGCTTTATTAAGCAACTTATTTATAAGTTGTTTTTTTTTCCTCCTTTTCCTGCAACCGCAGCCTTGGTGATTCCACTAATCCAAACCGAATGAAGATAGAATAATGTAACTAGTAGTATCTACTAAGAGACATGACACCATTTTAATGCCTAGAAAGGCAACCATTAGAGGTAATCATTACTTTTTTAAAAGAAAAGCTACAGGCAGGAATGAAAGCAAACACACAGGCAGGCTCCAAGAGAGAGGATGAGGAAACACTTTATTTCCATTGTTATTTTTTGTTATTTCCCTAGGCCCCAGGCCTTGAACCTGGGTCCTTGGGATATATGTGGGCAATGCCTCAGCAGACCTATCTTCTAGGTCACCAGAGTGCACCTTGTAATTATTATTATCTCCATTCTACAGATGAGAAAATTGAGTCTTAGGAGGTTAATCCACTATACAGCAGTAAATAACAAATTCAAGGTCTTAACCCAAGTCTATTTAACTCCAGATTATGCCACAGGTTTTCTTCAGTCAACGGAGGCCCTAGATTTTGAGATATCATGACAAAGGAGAGGCTCAGAGTGCTTTCATTTGATTTCTATCCCTTCAGACATCTGAAGGCACCAGCCTACGCAATGAATAAAAAATCTCAATGCAATCTCAGAGTTGTGGATGATGATAACTGTTACACAACACAGCCAACAACAATGCTTACACAGGAGCTTTGTTTCCCTCAGACACAAAAATCCTGAAGCTTGCAACCCAGAGCTGATATGGTGACTCTGCAATACGAAGACCATAGGGACACATACCCTACCCAAATCATTGCTCCATTCCTACATAAAGTTCTCGTCCTCAGGCCCCAAATGGCTGCACCTTCAGTCCAGGCAGATAAAAGAAAGATGGACAAGAAGGGGCATGGGGTATCTACCAGCTCTCTTCTGTTTTTTTAAAGAAAGGTGCAGGCAGGAATGAAGATGAACAGAGCTAGGCAGGCTGGAAGAGTGAAAAGGAAGAAACACTTTCTAGGAGAAACTATTCAAAAGTCCTGCATGGGATGAAATCCTCATCAATCTGAAACTCAAGGTGAAAGGCTGCTTCCATGGTATCGTGCAGTATGGAAGGCCCTGGCTAGCCACTCTGAGAGTCATGGCTGAGTAAGAACAAGTCCTGCCTTATTTAGTAACCTAGTAGACGGTATCAGACATGAACACAAATGACCATCCAGAAGCTGACTCAGGAGAGAGTCCAGACATAGGACTACAAGGTCACTGGATGTTAGTTATCTGGTTTAGGGACCTGAAAGATTCAAGAAGGGTTCAGGTCTGAAAGGCTACACCTATTTCAAGAAGCAAGACTGGTATTTAGAATTCTGAATCCACTGTCTCATCCCTGACCAGTCCCCTGAGATGCCGAAACACAAGCTTTCCTTCATCATTTCTGCCGTCACTGATCTCTCTTCTGTTTCTGCCTAAACCCTTTCTGTGAGTGCAGCCCATGAACTCTGTCTGAAAATAGTACATTATGCAAAGAAATACATTGTCCTGTTCCCTAATTACTCCTATATAAATTGTGCTGGTGGCACTGGCTCTTTACAACACGGGTACCTTGTGTTAACTCACCATTAGTTACTCATCCAACTGAAAACTTCATCATCCACCTTATCACTCAAGTTGAAGCACTACTTATTAGATGTCAGCACTGCTGGTTAGCACAAAATGTACAAGACAGAATCCCTGTCCTTAAACTAAACGGGATTCAGTGAATACTGCTTAGTAAATTTAGAGCACTGAGTTATGTAATAGAGTGTCTTATTATGAAAAATTGAAGCAGCAGAGGACAGGCTCTATCCCTTGAAACGAGTTTCCCCCCTCAGCCTCCCACACACTTTGAAACCAGCAAGCACAGAGGAAAAGCTCTTTCATATTAGAAAATGAACCATATTTTTGTGTGCGGCATTCCAAACACACTTAAAGATTGTCAAAACGCTTTGAATGCTTAAAAATAAGCCCAGGAAGTAAGACTGAAGAGGGCAAACTTCTTCACTTTCTAGCATTTTCAACATATTTATTCCATTTTCTTCACGGTTTTGTGTAGCAGTTACTCACACTGATTTACTTTAAAAAAAAAAAAAAAAACTGGAATAAAGTTGACCCAGATGTGTACAGCGCCTCGCTCTGGGAAAATGTACACAGACCTCAAGATTCACACACTTGAAAGGCAGCAGAAGGTAGAGGGGTGGACCGAGGTTTATGTCTAGAGTCTTTGATTGCAGCAAGAAGTTCCAGGGAGAGCTGTGATAACAGGTATCTCACCTACATAACCCGACCATGGCTTTCAGACCTTCTTAGAGTCATCGGAGCAGGGAGAAACATGGAATGGCTTCAAGGGTTTTTTAATCCTCCTCTCACCAAATGATATCTGAAGACAACTTCGATATGCTGCTTTTCCTCAAGTGCATGCAGATGCTGTTATCATTAATAAAATCCACATTCACTGCAAATGGCTAAGCTTGAGGCTTTTTTTTCATATATACTTATTGAACAGACAGAGTCTATAATATAATGACCATCATCTCAGCTCAAGTTTCCTAGGTTAAAAACAATTATTTTAAGGAACTGGGGAAAATTGCATGTGCTAAATAAAGCTTTATGGGAGAGGAGGATGCAATTCCAGGTGGAAAGTGGGAAAGGGAAAGGGAGGTGACAAAGGAGATAAAGCCGAAACAAGGAAATAACAATAGTTACCAAGCTGTCAAAACCTCCCAAGAAATTTCTGGTGCTCAGTAACCAGGGCAAGGCTGTAAAACACTATGGCTCAGAAAAGTCTTGACTTCTCCAGCCTCCCCTTGGCCAAGTTTCACCCATGAGCCTTGAATCTCCTGCACCCTAGGTTATATCAGCCAGCGCCTGTGGAGAGTTGCTGGGGAAGTCAGCACCCATTTTCCCTGGCTTCATCTGAGTCCTGGCCCAGCAAAGGAAGCCAGGCCTTCTGTGGTGTGGGTTGAATCACGCCTGGGGCCAATGCTGTTACTGCAGCAGAAGCTACAGAGGCTAAGATGCAGGTTTTCCCCTGGGCATGAAATGGCAGCAAATACAGCCGGCTGTCTACTTACTAAGCAAGCTACCTGGAGTCAGACAAGTGAGCCATTCTGGGGAGGTACATAATCTGGATGCCATACAACTAGCCTTTGGCAAACCATATCATTTTTTGTTATTGAAAGATGGATTCTTAAATCGCATGAGCAACTAACTTAAAAAGACATTTTGTTGAATATAAGTTGATATACAGATCTTCCTTGATCTATAAAGGGGTTATCCCCTGGTAAGTCCATCATAAATTGAAAATACTGCAAGTGGAAAATACATTTTAAAAACTTAACCTACTAAATACCATTCCTGATCTAACTTACCTTAAACATGTTTAGAACACTTACATAAGCCTATAGTTTGGGAAAACTCATCTACACAAAGCTAATTTATAATAAGGCATTAAATATCTCATGTCATTTATTGAATACTGTACTGAATACAAAAAAAATAGACATGTTGAGATGCCAAAAACAAAAACAAACCAAAAAAACCCACAATGTCAAAAAACATTGGTCACAATTAGACAAGAAAAAACATACAAGGTGTTTAGACTGGGAAGGAAGAAGTGAAATTATCATTATTTACAGACGACATAATAATAGAAAGAGAGAATCCCAAAGGCTCCAGTAAAAAAAACAACAACAACAACAACAAAAAACCCAACTGTTGGAAACAATAAACAAATACAGTAAAGGAGCAGGCTACAAAATTATCATACAAAAACCTGTTGCATTTCTACATGCAAATAATGAAATTGTAGAAAGAGAACTCAAGAAAACAAGCCCATTTGCTATTGCATCAAAAAGGAAGAAATATCTTGGAGTAAATGTAACAAAGGAAATAAAAGACCTGTATACTGAAATCTCTAAGACATCGTTAAAAGAATTAGAAGATGACACAAAGAAATGGAAAGAGTTCCTGCTCATAGGTTGGAAGAATTAATATTGTTAAAATGATCACATTACCTAAAGCAATATACAAATTTAACACCATACCCATAAAAATCTCAACAACATTCTTCACAGAAATGGAAAAAAAAAGTCATGAAATGTATTTGGGGTGACAAGACCCCAAACAAAATAATCCTGACGAAAAAAGATGGAGGGGTCATGCTCCCTGACTTCAAGCTATACCACATAACAACAGTAATCAAATCAGTATGGTATTAGAATAAAAGTAGACGCTAGATCAAGAGAACAGAATTGAGAGTCCAGAAATAAAGTTCACATATATAATGACAATTCATTTGTGACAAAGGAGCCAAAAACATACAGTGGGTCAAAGACACTCTCTTCAGTAAATGGTGTTGGGAAAACTGAATTGCAACATGCAAAACAATGAAATTAGGTCACTATTTAACACTATCCCTAAAAAGTTTTAATTAAAAATGGGTTAAAGACTTAGATGCAAATGCTAATACCATAAAATAAATAGAAGAAAACATAGGCAATACATTCCTAAGAGATGTCTTTGGGAACTGAACTCCAAAGTCAAGGGAAACAAAAACCAAAACAAATGGGACTACATCAAACCAAAAGGCTTCTGTATAATGAAAGAAAACAAAAAGACAACCTACTAAATGGGAGAAGATATTTGTATACCATACATCCAACATGGGGTTAATATCCAAAATATATAAGGAATTCATAAAAGTCAACCAAAGAAAAACAAAACAATCCAATTTTTTAAATGAGCAGAAGATCTGAATAGACATGTCTCCAAAAAAGACATACAGATGGTCAACAGGCACATAAAAAGCTGTTCCATGTCTCTTGTTACTAGGAAAATCAAATCAAAACAATGAGATATCACCTCACACCAGTAACCATGGCTATAATCCAAAGACTGGAAACAACAAGTGTTGGCAAGGATGCAAAAAAAGGGAAATCTTATATACTGTTGGTGGGAGTGTACATTCACGCAACATTTATGGAAAGCAGTATAAAAATTCCTCCAAAAAACTGAAAATAAAAATTCCATAGGATCTCATCATCCCACTGCTGGGTAGTTATCAGAAAAACACAAGAACACTAATTCAAGGAGATGAGTGCACTCCTATGTTTATTACAGCATTATTACAGTAGCCAAAAGCCAGAAACAAACTAAATGTCCATGAATAGATGAGTGGATAAAGGTGATATGGTATGTATACATACATGGAATACTACGCAGCTATTAAAAAGATGAAATTCTGCCATTTGCAACAACATGGATGGACCCAGAGGGAATTATGCTTAGTGAGATTAGTCAGAAGAAGATGATAAACATTGTATGATTTCACTCATATGTGGTATATAGAGAAACCTACTAAATGTACCAAATCAAACAAATAGTCTTTTAGGTTATAGAGTCAAACTAGTTAATTTAGAGGGAGCGGAAGGATGGGTAGGTAAATCAGGTACAAGGGGTCAATTTTATGGTGAAAGATAGAACTGGACTCAGTGGTGAAATTAAGATACAGGTGTTGATTTACAATGATGCACACCTTAAACCTGCATGTTATGAAGCAGTGTTCCTTTAATAAATTTTTTTTTAAAGAAGAATAATCCAAACAAAAGCTGGCCATTATTTATCTTCGCAGTGGTGTGACCAACTGGGAGCTAAGGCTTGCTGTCTCTATCTCTAGCCTGGGAAAAGATCCACATTCAAAATTCAAAGTACAGGCGCACTCTGTTGAAGTAGCAGATTAGTCAGTTGCCTTTGTCTTTGAGCATATATCCCAAGAAACCAGGTTCAAGGCCTGAGGACCAGGATGAGAACCAAGATGAACAATAAAATAAAGGTAGTGTTTCTTCTTCTCTCTTCATCTCTGCTTGTCTCTGCTCACCTTCATTCCTGTCTTCACCTTTCCGTAAAAAAAAAAAAAAAAAAATCAAAAGCACAGTTTCTGTTATATTTGCTTTCATACTATCATAAAATTGAATGTTGTAAGCAGAATATCATGAGTTGGGGATCATCTATATATACCAATATATAAACATAAAAATCCTCTGGTAGATTACTGCATCGAAATGTTAACAATAGCTATCAATGAAGCATGAATACTTTTTATTATCCTCTCTTTTGCTCATCTGTATTTTACCTATATAATGAAATAATAAACTTCTGTTTACCAAGGAAAAACAGATCCTCAGATAAAAAGATAGGATTCACAGATCTGGGCTCATGAGTCATGAAGGAACCAGCATTTCTGTATCCTATTTCCAATTGTGACCTCATCTTTTTCTTTCCCTCTTCTCCTCATTTATAAACAAAAAGCTCCAGCACTTCACAAGGGAGCCTGGTTCCATGGAAGAAATGGGTCTTTGTCGCGAAAGACTTGAGAATGAACCACGTGTCTGCCAAGTCTTAGCTATATGATCACAGCAAATCAAAACCCATTTCTTCATTTGTAAATTGTGGGTGATAATAGATTTGCCCCACGGAATCACTCTGAGGAGCCAGTGTGATCACATAAATCAAAGCAGCCTGGAAGCAACAAAGCACTACCTATGCATTAGGTTATTTTAAATTAGCAAGGCATAGCATCAGAGCTTGAGATGCAGGAGAACATAGATTTGGGATATGTGCAGTTTTTATAATTCAGAAGAAGACTGAGAAGGAATAAAAGAGACTTCTTTCTCTTGCCTTGATACCAGGGTGAAGAAAAGTGCTGAGACTGAAGAGAAGTTCTAGTAACCTCCTGGAATGAACTTAACCACAATTCTGGCAACTCTGCTAGTTCTAGGCAAAGAAAATACTCTAAGCGCCTCTTAGGCTTTAGAGACTCACCACAGTTTAGAAATAATAGGATCTGCAGCTTGAAATTCCACAGTTTTAGATGAGAAAACCAAAGACCAGCCACCAACACATGACTTACCCAAGGTCATATAGCTCATCTGTGGCTGAGCTGTCTTTTGTCATAATAAAATAACAGCTGTGATCACATGAGTGTTGGTAATGTGCCTGGAAACACTACACACTTGGTTTCATTTCATTTTTAAAACAACGCTAAAGTGTCCATGGTCCTCTACTCAGAGACGGAAATGGAGGCCTAGAAAGCTTAGATCGCTTGCTTGAAGGTGTAGAACAGAGTCAACAGTTGCTCACCAAAATCCATCTCTTCTCTTTTTAAGACACTTCCTCTAGGGTCATCCTCAAATCCAAGGTCATTTCCAAGTCCTAGTCCAAGATGCTGCTACTGTACTATTTTTCTGGCTAAGCATCCTCAACCTAGAATGTCCTACACCTATGACACATGACCTTTCCCACATAAATGAAACCAAGTATCTAAGCGTGAGTATTATAAAGAGAACTGGTCGGAGTAGTTAAATGATTTGATTTTTCAAATAAGTCTTTTCTTCTCCAAAAATCCAGCCATGGGACAAAAACTGAATAAACATTTCTGGAAGAGTCATTTTGGATTTCTTCTGGTTACCCTTGAATTCAATTTTCACAACTTTTCTCTCACACCTTTGATTATGGAAAAGTGACACTGCAGTATTTGCTTTTGATGTGGGGAAATTTGTGACCTGTCTTCTGATAAAATAATAAGAATAACAACAATAGTTTCACATGTAGCCAACAGAGGGCTTTCGTCTTTGTGTATACGCCTCAGTGGTGAGCAAAATGGAGAATATTATTTTCAGAACCTTAAAGTCAAACTAAAACACATATGTTCTGTAAAAAGCATTGTTTGACAAGATCAAGTTACCTCAGGAAAGGGAAGCGATTTCACTGACTGTGCCTCTCTTGTCCATCTGATTCTCCCGTGACACTGGCAGAGAGGGTAGGGGTGTAAGGGGTTAAACCCTACCCAGGTGCATCTGGGTAATTGCCCTCCAGACACTTAGGAGTTGACTGCTTAACAGAGCAGGCACAGGAGTAGTTAAAGGTATGAACACAGCTGGATTTGCATTTAAGAGAAATCCATAGACCAGACCTGAATATCCACGTGCTGTGCTGTGAGATTTTTGGAAAGGTCACCCTAAGACATACGTAAAATGTCTTTTACACACACACATACACACACACACACACAACTTGATAGCACATGTGCTCCTGAGGTGAAACCAGATGTTCCCCAAATGATCCTAACTTTGTACAAAAGAAGACACTGGAGGAATTATCATTCCTGGAATCAATACGCAAGAGTTGTCCTGGGCGATCAGGAACCCTGTGAGGCTGAGGGCATTTATGAACACGGACTGTTAATCTGAAATGTGCAGAGAGGTGAATGGTTTTCATCACCAGTTTATTTTGGTTGCTTGGAAAAAGATCTTGAAGCAATTCCATTTACCAAGATCTGTTCTTCCCCAGATCTGTTAGGACGTTATATTTTACCTGTACTATTGAAATTTACAATTCAGATTAACAGAGGACAGTCTGAATAGGAAGGTGTGATTCCATTTGGCTCATAATTATTGTAAAATTCTTATATCTACTTGGTCCCAGTAATCTCAAATGCAGTCTTTCATTTTGATTTTTAGTGATTTGACTACCAATAAAATAGTTTTACTACTTGAAGAAATAAACTGTAAATTATGGTGAAATTTTCTTTTTTTCTTATGAGACTATTTGACTACATCTATAATTTCTGAATTCGGTTCCTTTTTATTCTAATTTCAAATTATACTTCCACCCTCACCCTCTTCATCACAAGTACAATGAAGCGGGGTGAGGGGGCAAAATGTCAACACAAAAAGCTTTTCCGTAGTGGTGGGAGTGTATTATCACATCTGCTCTCCCATGAACCAAATCACAGATCATAAATAGATACATTGAGGAGATTCTCTCTCCTCAACTTGAATATTTTCACATTTTATTATTTTTAGATCTGCATCCATTTCTATGCACTATAGGTCAATTAATATAAAATTGCATACTCTTTATTTTATTACCAATTAGTATTAGAAGGATTATTAGATTTTTCCACAGAGTTTAACGTTCAATAATATAAAATATTCAACCTTCAAGAAAATTATATATCTTTGCCCTACAACTAATCTCACTTAGAAATTCATTGCCTTCCTTTAGAATTCCTTAAAATTTAAAGACTTTTTGGTTTTGTTTTTTTAAAGGTATGGGGGGAATGAGGTGAGCAGAAGCAGGCAGGCAGGAAAAGAGAGGAGGAGGATGCATCTTACTTATTTTTTTATTTAGTTGTTCACATTGGTGGTTCCCCCCAACCCCAGGACATGAACTAGGGACTTTGGGATGTATGTGAACTCAACCCAAACCCTATTTCACCAGGGCACACCAAAATTCAGAAGACTTTTTTATTCTCCTGTTATTCACTGCTGTTTGGCCCTAACACAGGAGTGGAATATTTTCACCTTTATGCTCCATATGTCCTCAGCTTTGGCCATAAAGTCATGTACATTTATTAAAGAAAAATTTGAAAACATAGAAAGGTAGAAATAAGAATGTTAAAACACCTCATAATTTTAATACTTAATTTTAAAATCTTAATGTGCTGGTGCATTAAAGTCTGTATTAAAGCAGACCATTTGAAAAAATAAACTTAACGAAAAACTATTTAATCTTTAAAATGCCCTTCAACTCATTAGGATGCATTTAAAATCACAAGTAAGTTTTTTTTGTTCTTTGTTTTTCCATATTACTTTTGGACTCTCACAACTGAATGTGGCTTTAAAGACACTTAGCTCAACAGCACCACCAGAGCCCAGAGTATCAAGGATTTGCTGCCCAAGTGAATGGTGCCACCAGGCTCCTCACCAGCCCTGGGATCTTCTCTGTACAAGAGCCAGTCCTTCGCTGTTCTTTTGCCTCTGCAGCACTGTGGCTTAACAGGTAACGAAAGATAGGCTCCATAGAGGGCTAGTAGCAACAGGAAGACTGAGGAGTTACAACAACCAGGAGATAAGACCCAGGCTGGGTGTGAGATACTACCAGTAGCCATAAGAGCAGATTAAGGCCTGCTCCCTTCCCCACCATTCTGATGACTCCTCTCAAATGCAGCTTTCTTCGTAAACCTTTCCTAATTAGGTGCTATCCATCCCTCCTTGTAGTGTTTGGTTTTACCTACCTATCCTGCTGTACATTTGCCATTCTCCCTAGCCTCAACTTTACTTCATGTCTTATATCTATCTACAGATCCTCAAGTCCAAAAGAGAATCTAGTGTATGCTACTTGTTGTATGTAGGGGAAATAAGAAATAAGATGTATATGCACAGTTGTGCAAAAAGGAATACAGGAAAGTTAAACTAGAAATGAATTACACTGATTGCCCATGAGGTGGGGGAAGTAGAAAATGATGGAAATGTTGAGAAGGTGGGAATGGGGTAGAAGGATGTTGAAGGTGTGTCTTTGAGTATCCTTTCTGTATGCTTCTGATTTTTAAAACAATGTTTCACACATAAATAAACACGTAAGTAGCAAATAAATAGAGTTTATAAGGATGAGTAAAAATAAGCCTAAAATGGAATACAAACTAAACAAATAAATGCAATTAAAATTCAAATAAATGGCATCACTAAGCAAGAGGGAGAGAGAAATACATAACTCTGGCATTCCAGTTCTGACTTTAGCTAAAGGAAAGTCACTCTGCCCTAGATCTGGTAACTGAACTTGTGAAGATTTAATGAGGAAAAGGGTACATTATTTTTGAAGCTAGCTGATCACTGATTTAGCTCACTTAGTCCTTAACTGATAGGACAAAGATGGTTATATTTCAACCCAATAACTAGTTTCCTATTTCCCCTTTCTTAACATGACCCTAATTTTATAAGAGCCAGCAAAGTAATCAGCTGAAAAAACATTTCCAGGCTCCCTTGCAGCTAGAGTTGGTTATCTGACATTATTTGGTCAATGAGATGAACTTGGAAGTAATTGGGAAGGGGAGGGTTCTGAAGAAATGTTTTAAAGGGGCTGTTTCATGGGTGCCGACACTTCTGGTCATCCCCTTCTTCTATTAGAACACAGGCGTTGGCAGCGATGAATCTGCTACCTGATGCCCACAAGGTGACAAGCATACACTCGGGAAGATTGAGGGGAAGGAAAAAAGATGCCTGGGGTCCAGAAGACATTGTATAATGGAAATGTCAGTCTTCTGATGCCTACCTTACCTTTCCATTACATGACAAGACTTTAAAATGTGTGTCTACATAACTTTTCAAGCAACGTTCTGCAGGTCTCTATAATGTATAGCTGAATGCAGATTCTGACATAGCTGAGGCTAGTGACAGTCACATGCAGAAGCCACACTTCTTCACACCAGTTCGGGGTACTTCCAACTACATATGGCACTTACGCAGACTCCCTAAGCTTCTATTACATATATAGCGCTGCACAGATACAGCCCTCCTATTCACAAAAAAAAAAAAGGAGAGAAAGCATTACTGTGCACTCAGATTTAATTTAGCTAAGAATATGAATTTCTCTGGCTATTTATAATTCTGTCAATGTATATGAAATTCTTTGAATCACACTGAAAACTTTGCATATGACAATTCTTTCTTTTTCTTTTAACTGGGTATTTTAAATTTTTAAAGAATTCTTTAAAGCTGGGGCTAAGTTCTTCCATATCTACAGCCTCAGACTGAACAAAATTGAAAAAGCCTTGAAATCTAAAAGCATACTTAAAAGTATAACTTGG
Organism: Solenodon paradoxus; assembly: GCA_004363575.1. Lineage (NCBI taxonomy): Eukaryota > Metazoa > Chordata > Mammalia > Eulipotyphla > Solenodontidae > Solenodon > Solenodon paradoxus. Next base: position 85,682 of record RJWH01002445.1, on the reverse strand, counting down.
GGTACACCATGGTGGAGTAGAGATTTGGTCAACCACCTCTAGCCAAGTGCAATCCACATACATCCCAAGGGCCAGAGTTTACGTCCTGGGGCCAGGAGGAACAACCAAGATGAACAACTAAATAATAAAAGATGAATGCAATTGCTTTAAAATATATATTTAAAAAAATAAAGTATAACTTGGATACATCAATGTTTGGGTGTTTCAATAACATTCCGCCATAAAGAGGTCTTATCCCTACTGTTTAACTCGTCTTCCTCCTCTGTATTTTATCTTAGCATTTAGATCATTGTTCTGCAATTCTTTGTTATTTATCTGTCTTCAACAGTAAATTATAAGCTTTTGGAGGGCAGGGAATTAAGTAAATTTAGTATGTCGATTTAAGCAAAATTTCCATCTCATGGGAGCTGTCTTTGTTAATAAATGAAGTAAGTAATCCTTAAACACGGATTATTCTGACCCTCATGGGGAGCAAAATGTGTAATTAATGAGCTTCATATGCCCTTATGAAGAAAAATAATTTATATCTAAAAGCAAGAAAGTATATTCAGGGGCATTTTTGGAAAAAAAGTTCATTTGAAATCAGATTCTGTTTATTATTTTAACATGAAATCTCACTGAAATATTTAAAGTCATTATTGGAATCTTCAAAGTGGGATTAATTTTTATGGAGTCTATTTGGCTAGAAATCCCAAAACATGTCAAGGAGAGTTCCAGGCCCTTAAAACACACTGGTATTATTACATCCTCTATTAGAGCTACCACACAGAATACAGACTCAGTAAAAGAGTGTAAATTGGGGGTCAAGGGGAGCCAGCCAACAACATCCAAGGCCAAATGTAAAGCTGTAGTGTTACAGCCTTAGCAAACCTACAGGCACCCGGTTGCCGGCTCAGGATCCTTGCTAGCATCCGGTTCGGCTGGGCATAGGATCATAAGTGAGTAATTCAAATGCCAGCTATGAATCACGGTCATTCTCCAGACCAGGAGAGCCCTTTCTCATTCATCAAGTCAGACATCTAAACACCATCGCTCATTTCAGCACTCAGGGTTCATTGCAGACCAGGAGCCATGCTAGGTCCCAGGAACAGAGAAGCCAAATCACACTGGTGTCTATTCTGGCTTTGCCACTTCCTAACTATGTGACCCTGTAGACTGTGTAACCCTCTGTGCCTCAGTCTCCTCACCTGTAAAATGGGGCCAATCAGGTTGTTGTGAAGATGAAATTGTTAGGTTCGTCACCAAGTAAGAAGACAAAGATCTGTGAGCAGAAAAGCAGAGGTTTATTTAGGGCACTTGCATTCAGTGGGGCTGAGACCAGAGTGGTGTCCGCACTAAGGGAGTGGTACTGCTGCTTTTCATTTGCAAGGGTGGCTGGGAATCAGGAGCCAGGATGTTTCGCATGGCTTGCTGGTGCTGACATAATGGAGCACTTGCCTTTTTGCCTGAGGATCCTGGGGACTCACTCCAGGGTTCTTGTAGGTCCCAGAGAAGATTTCATCAAACCCTCCCACTCCAGGAATAAAGTTAGCACAACCATTTGAAAGCAAGAGCAAATGAAATTTATTGAAGACAATATACTGTCTAAGAGATAGGATATGGGCAGGTCATATTCCAAGAGGGGAATAGGCCATGAGCATTTCAAGGAATCTAGGGGTCCTTCTCCCAGTCCAGGGATAGCCTGGGGTGGGAGAAGAGTTTTGATTGGCCTGTTAGAAGTTTCTGTTTAAAATGATTGGAGGACTTCAAATTGTCACTACTTCGCTGTGTGCCTCATTCTGATTGGAGAACTGCCTCTGTTCTCTTCCCCCTGAATTATCTTGTAATATGTATAGAAAAATGCCGGCAACCAGAAAAAGCCATGTGAAATGTCAGCTAATATTACTGGTGGCATGAAGAAATAACGTGAGGACATATTCAGGACATATTTAAATTTTCTAATTACATTTCAAAAGGGATATTATAGTCAAGATGCCAAATTCATAGATAATAGATATGAGCAGAAAATAAACTGGTGGAAAATAAAAATAGTAACAGTGAATTACTCTTAAACATAGATTACAGATTTTCTTTCTCCATATAGTTTTTATAGAACTCTGACCATAAGAAAAAAATAATTTTATTAGTGTAAACATATAGGCCTCCGTTTCCGAATCCATGGCACGGGGGGCAGGTCTGATGGCAGCTGTCCCCATCCACAGCTTTGCACTCAGATGCACAGTTACCAGATGCTTAGCCAAAGAAAATCAAATCACAGGAGCTACTTTTCCTTTCTACAATAGCAAGAATGGCTACTTAGAAATATCTTTCTTCAAACCAAATCAGTCCATGGCAAGCATGGAAATTAGTGGAAAGAGTAAACAGACTTGTCTTACAAACCTAATTTCAGCAACACCAGTCTCACTAAATCCTAAATCCCTTGATACTTCTCCCAGACCTAGATTATGTGGTGACAGACGGTTACTGGAATTTAGAAGGAAGAAATAACACTCTCTTTAAAGAAAGAGAGGAGAGAAAACGTTCCATATGGTGTCCATTCCGCTATTTAAGTGATTTTCCCTTCTCTAACACTGAGACATCCCTCCACCCCTTCACCTGGTTAGATACTTAAAACCAAGAGTAACAGCTTATGGTTTTTGTAATTTTATAGCAGTGCCAGACTGTTTTGTTCAATCTTACACAGAAATTAGAAGGCCTCTGTAAAAGCCAAGCAAGCAGAAGGCACCTGCATAGAAAATAGAGAGTTTCCCTTTTCCTCCTGCTCATGTCAAAACCAGTATTAGACTCCGGTTGTCCCGGCTGCTGCAAGATTTCCTGGTGCCCCTGCAACCCATGTCCTGGAGGACTGTCGAGAACTCAGCGCTTCATTCTCAAGAGCAGGGCTGCGGCACTGTTGAAAAGGGTCTTGGGTTTAAGGCTTCGAACAATGTAGACAGATGCCAGGCACCACTAACCAGGCACTAAACCCTCGCAAGCCTGCTTCTTCATCTGTAAAACAGTGGCACTCAGATCACCTTTGAGAACGGCTGCAAAAGCCAGTGTGAAAGCACTTGGTAAAATGTATTACACTCTATAAATGTGCAAACATCGGAGACACAAAGGAGGAAAATTGTTAGTCACAAAAGCCCAGGATGCAGCGTGCGCAGGGGACAAGGCTGCAGCTCACAGTACTGGGTTTGGCGGGGACACGGGAAGATCTGAGCACCGTGTCCCCGTGTCTGTGTGTGCAGCTGCCATCAATCACATCACTGAAAAACTTCTGAATGTGGATCTTGTGGAGAAACCCAATGAGCCAGAAGCAAAAAGAGACTGCTGAGGGAGGCAAAATAAACAGAGCAGTCCCGGACCCTCTAAGGCCACTGATGCACACCCTAGGTCTGCACGTGCCCACCTGACCCGAGAAAAGGAACAGGCATGTGTGACAGAGTACTTTGCCCCTCCTGGTGCCTCTCCATGGGTGGCGGGGGCACTTTATGTACAGTTTCCATAGAGAAATACAAACGTTCTGGGAGATTTATTCACTTCCCTTCCCCATCAGGGGACAGGTAGATATTTCTGTCCAGTATTAGGGTGGGCAGATCATAAAGTCACAGAAATTAGGCAGAGGGACCGAAAAGGACTTAAGGTAGAGAGCAAAATCACTCTGGGATGCTTCCTCTAACCTCCTCACCCACCAAGAGCCTCTTATGTTCTCTTTCTTTCTCACTCCCTCCTTCTCCAGCTCATAGATCCCTTTCTCTTTGCCTTCCTCCTCCTCACTCTCTTTCCTTCTCTCCTTTTTCACAACTCCATTCTTTTCTCTCCTTCCCTCTCTTCCTCCCTCCTTCCCTCTCTTCCTCCCTTCCTTACTTCCCCTCCATCTCTCTTCCTTCAACAGCTGTTTAGTGAATGCCTACCATATCAGCGCCAGGTGCCATACTTAACAAAACTTTATTATAGCATATTATGTCTTATTCCTTTATTCTTTCCTTTTTTTTTTTTTTTTTTCAATTTTTTTAAAAGAGAGGAAGAGAGGGAGAGGAGAAAGAATCATCTGGAAGGGAAAGAGGATGGGCAGGAGGAAGCACTTTTTAAAAATGTATTAGATTGTTCCCCACCCCAGCACTGGGTCTCAAACCCAGACCCCTGGACTTTACATGGTCCATGCCCCACCCACCTACTTAGCACCTATGTCACCGAGGCATGCTGTATTCTTTCCATGTTTTATATCTTCACAAAAAATTTTAAGTATATAATATGGTACCAAGTACTCAATAGAAAAACAATTTCTTTATTTTAATTTAGAGAACATTTATGCAACTGTTACGGTATGTTGGGAACTAGGCATACAGAATCACCTAAGAAACAGCCTTTGGCCCCAAGAAGCTCACGGATTATGAGAAACTCACACATGAACAGAAAACAAGGGCATCTGGTCTATGAGGTGGAGATAGTCAGCTGTCCCAAGATTCATCTGATCCTTTTGAGATGCAGAATTATTGCTGGAAAGTTGGCAATAAGAAACTACATTTCTTGCTCTCACCCCACCCAGTTATCTAAACGTGGTTGGTTAACAGAGTGAGCTCTGGCCAAAAATACCCTCTCTGTAGCCTTTCGCATTCTTCCTCTCCCCGTCTGCTGGGTGGAGATCCGCAGTGGTACCATAACCGTGGAAGCCGTGGATTGAGGGTGGCAGCACCTCCATCAGCCCAGGTCCCCGAAGGACTGTAAGGAGCAGTGTCTCCCAGTCCACTGCAAACTGCTATTTAACATGAACAGAACTACACTTTTATGGTATTAAGTCACTGAGTTTTCAAGGATTATCAGTAATGACAGCCAGTATTATCTTAACTAACACAATGCGGCAGCTCATTTGACAAATATTTATTAAGCGCCTTTAGATACCAGACACTGTTCTAGGAAGGTTTTAGTGAACAAGAGAGACAAAGATTTCTGTCTTTCTTCCTGGAGCTGATAATCTATTGGATACCAAGTACCAAAGCACATGCTCAAGAAATATTCATGAGCGTGTACCTTTAAAATGCATTGAGCTTACTCCCTGGAGAAACTGAGCAATAAGTAAACAAAAATGATTTAGAACAGTGAGCAACTGAAAAACCAAGAATAAAAACACTTGCAAAATGCAGCTAAAATTTCACCAAGTAGAAAAGCCTTTCTCTTTCTTTCCTTGCTCATTCAGTGTGAACCATTCCCTCTGCCCTCCAACCCCAGAAAGGGCATTATCTCATGGTGGGACTGTCTTATTTGTCTAGGTCTCCCCCCAGGACCTGACACAATGCCAAACATTTCCTAAGTGCTTAGTGTGCACTGAATAAAACAGAGTCTAATGCTTTAAAACATATGCTATGCATATCTTTTTATTTTATCAAAGGATATTCTACACTTTGTAAGATAGAACAAATGCATGGAAACTACAGACTTGCTAGAGATAACAGCTCTACCCAAGAGAAGGCTCGAGCAAAGACCACAGACCCATCTGTGAAAGGCCAAAGGGCAGGGTCAACAGAGTGCAGAGAAAGGCAAAATCCAGAAAAGAGGGAGACAGGAAAACGTTACAGAAAATACGATTCATAATACCAGCTCCTTTTTTGGAGCCTTGTAGAGTTTACAAAGCATTCCCACACCCATAACTTCATATGACATGTTTAATAGCTCTCTGGGGCACTTATTATTAACCTCAAAGAGATTAAGGGATTTACCTAAACTTGACAGCTAACAAAGAATAGAGTCAGAACTCGAACTCAGGTCCTTTTACTTTGCGTCTGAAATAAGGCTCCAAGATGAGATGGGAATGTGCAAAGCATACGTAGAGGGCTTTGCCAAGAGCACCTCCCTGGACGGCAGGGTCATGTGTGTTCACATACCACTTCCAGGGACTAGCTCACCTCTGCTTCGAAGACATTTCAAGACTGTCTCCTAAAGAAACCAGGGACTAGCCAGTTTTGCCCCAGCGTGCTGCCCATCAGTTCTGTTGCCCGGCCAACATCACTATCTTACCCTGATTTCATTAGCAGGAAATAGAATACAACTTCTTAATTAGATGAGGAAGGAACACTTAAGTTCAACAAGTCCATTTAAAATGAAAGGGAGGAAGGAAAACATTCTTCAGGACCTACCAAGTTTTAAGGAAATGCTTCAAAGAAATAGAAGGCTCTAGCGCCTACTAGAGAAGATTTCAGATAGCATGGAGTTCAAATTATTGAACATAAAATTACATAATGCTGGAGAGTTCATGCTCATGTTTCCAGAATGCCACCACAGTCCAAGAAAAGTCCTGGCAATACAGATACCATGAAAGTCATTCCACCAGCTATGAAAACAAGTTCAGAAAGGGCACATGTGATGTTCATGCATATGTTTCACTCAGCAGTATGGAAGAAGTTATTGAGTGAATATGATGTAAGAAAACCTGATTAATAATGGAATTGGGTGCAAGTACACTGTGAAAGAAGGATTCAAAGATTCTACTAGCCGTCTACAAGGTATCTATAGGTATTACTCTAGGTAAGTAGAAAGCATGCATAGGATGGAATAAAATTGAAAAAGACAGTAAGAAAATCATAGTGTATCTAGAATCAAGATGAAAAATCTCCTTAATTTTCCAACGATTTTCACGGAACAAGTCTGTTTTGTAGCTGGTGAAGTGTTCAGGGTCAATGCTTTCCACACTGCTTTCCCTCGGGGTAAAATGTGAAGGAGCAGAATCTGAGAAAGCACCTTGAGTCTGTGACTCAAGAAGAGGCTAACGCTGCACTGGGTACCTAACAGAGAGGTGTGGATATTTGCTCTTGATCTTCACCTTTTCTCTCTGGGAGACTCCACATGCCAGAATCTCAGCTTGATTCCTTCTTTCTTCAGCTGCAATTTCCAACTTCATAAACAGAGGTGGTCCTCTTTCTAAGGCCTAACCTTTTCATTTTTTTTTTTTTTTTAAATGAGACTAAGACACAAGGCTATTTTCTTGAGTGGGCAGGAAATGTTAGCCTTCTACCTAAGTTTCAAATCCAGAAATGTAGCCAACTTAAAGATCCCCATCACCTAGCCAAAGATAATGAAGAAAAATATGCAAAACTATTATTTGTATTTTAAAATCTGAATAGGCCTGTACTTATTAGAGAAGAACACATACATAAAACAAGAATGCCACACTCTTTTGACTGTCCAAGTATCCTCAACAGTAACTATCATGCTATTGACTGCCATCTCTAACACGCGATTGTGAAACTTTACCTAAAATGCTGTCACCACCTTTTGCAAACCCTGATCACATCCCATACTTATATCAAATATAATCATGTCATAAGATTTTGTTGTTGCTATGTGTCCTCCAAATATGTTTTGGCTTAAATAGTATGACCATTAAATCTCCTATAACTCATACACAAGAGTTTTCTGGACCAAGATAAAACAAGTACTGTTGAATTTCCCACACCTCTGTCAAAAGTTTGTAAGTCCTTGGTCTACTTGGCAAAAAAAAATTTTTTTAATGTATTTGACCTCTAGCCAAGCAAATTCCAACCTAATGGCCAACTGAAAACCAGCTTTTATTCTACAATTTGTAGAATATTTGTAACTACCATTTCTGTCTCTCCTACTTTGCCAACTAAAATCCATTGGCCTCTGAAGGAGGGATTATGCCCAGGGCAGTGGTTTCAGTGTATAAACAATGAAGAATCAGATCCTCTTTGCTCCTCCCCCCACCCCTTTTTTTAAACCCACCTACCCACAAATCTTCCCTGTGACCACACCTTAACATAAGAATCAACATCAGGTTCACAAAAATCATGTGCACAAATACAAGCTGTCTGTGACACGTGAAGGAACAGGAAGTTATCTGTATGAGTGAATGAATGAATGAATGAGAGGGGTTATTACAGAGAACAACACAGAGGCATTTACCATAGAGTTCTTGTATTATAAACTTTTAGAATGTATCTGTTGGCCCACCTTGGATAGAATCATCCAGAGATTACAAGTACTTCTGACATCATTCATTGAATGAAAAGATAGTTGCTTTCCTTATTTCCTAAAACATGGAAAGCCGTAAATCTAGCAGGAGGGAAAGGAGTCCATACTTAGAATAAACAGAACAAAGAAACCCACAAAAAACAAAAACTCTTTTGTCTAGACATTGGAGAGACACGTTTAAAATAAATTTGTCAAAAGCAGATTCTTTTCTAGTCACCTGACATACAAGCCATCACACACATACAAGTAATTGTCTTCAAAATCAAATTCAATGCATCCTCTCCCCAACACGCACCCCCCCACCCCTGAGCCCCACTTTTATATGCACCCTCCCAGGAGCAGGCTTTATCGTGCCTTCTGCTCCTCTCCCCACAGATGGAAGCAGAGCTTGAGAAAACAGAGACCAGGGTGGCAAGCCTCTGACATCATCTGGGTGGCAGGAAGTACCACAGAAGTCTGAGGTTTCACGCCTCACTGCCCTCTCAATACAGAGTCCTCCCAGCAACACTGTGTCCCAGAGCTGTTTACTGCCTAAACGCACAGTCCATCGTCCCGCAAAGGAACACTCTTCCCAATGTACTCTGTCCACCGCTGCAGAGACAGGGAAACTGTACCTTCTGTAGCCAATGCCAGAAAAACAACCCATCTTGAAATATGCTGTGCTGCTCTGTGCTTTCTGCTGCAGGTCAGTTCCTGGCAAAGGCACTGATGAAACCAAACAAATCCGGTTTCATAGTGCCTGGGGTGGAGGGGCAGGAGCGGGGAGGGACAACCCCTTTGGGAAACCGGTCTTACCCCAAAGCAAGTCTTTGTGAGGACAACCAACGGTCTCTGGCGTCCCCTCACCTACCCGCCTGCACTTCCTGGTTCTAAGACTCCCAGGCCTTAGGGCCTATGCTCTCCACTCGGCAGATCAGAAAATGAATGTTTAGAAAAGTCTGGCAACTGTCCATATGCACGGGTTCACTGATGGTGCAGAACTGGGTCGACGTGGCGCTGCTGGTCCTAGTCCAACACAGACTTGCACAAGCCTGGATTTTACAGAAAGAAAGAATTCCGGGTTTCAGTCCTAGACCTGCCACTCGGGGCTGCTGGTGACTTGGTAGAAACAACACTTAGTTACCTGCGCCTTCGCAGGCGCTTTTGTCTATAAGAGAATAAACAGAGCTACAGCTCACTGTGTAGATGTCCAATTCTGAAAATATTTTTTAAAGTGCTTATAGGAATATAAAATACGACTGCCTTTGGAACTAATTATTCTCCTTAGACCACACCAAATTTCTTTATTTGCTTAAAGACACATTAGGACTCTGGGTCACATATATTCCTACTCATCTTTTTAGACTCAATTAGCTGTCATCTCCAGAGCCTCCCCTTGTCCTCCCAGAGGTAGTGAAGGGCACAGCTTCCCTGCATGCTTTGTTCACTTTGTACTAAATCATAAGAATTCTTTGTGCCTTTCCCTAATTCAACTGGGCAGCTCCAGAAAATGGACAGTGTTTTATTCATTGCATTTTCAGCACCTAGTACAGTTCTTGGCCCATTAGAAGTGAATTAATTTACTATTTTGAAAACAGTGAAAAGAAAACGCTCACTAGAGGTAACTCAAGATAAACTAAAGGTGACCCACACCTTCTTCCTTTGATTTGCAAATGGCAAAATAAAATTCTTAGACAAACACACACACACCCGCAAGTCTTCCTATGAGGTGTGCTTCAGATGACACCACCGCCATTATCTCCAAAGGCCACAAAGGGCTCCTCAGCACCATCTTCCAGTCATTTCATTTATAATAAGTTTTCCAGAACAGTTTCACATCTATCACTCTTCGACAGTCTCTAGGGTATTTCTAGCTCACCACAAAGAAAGAAAGATCGTTTATCTTATCCTGCTATTTTTAACAGGGCCCTCTTGAGGCAAAGAGACAGAAATCTTAATGTAATAAATTGAACAGGAGAATTTCTCACCAAACTGGAACTTATTGGTAAGAAAAGTGCAAATCTGCAGAACATCAAGAGAATTAGCATTTGATAGGTTGAGTGACAGGAAGCACGAGATGCTTGGATATCTGACTCATGGAGCCAGGATGGCAGATCATGGATATGTCTGTCACCCGAGTTCATTTGCCCCGCTGAAAATACAGTTTTTAAATGTTTTACATCATGCTGATGAGAATAATCATAAAAGCTGCTATCATTTGAGCTCTTTATATGGAATCTTTTGCAGTAAATGGCACAACTTTTGGGATCTGAAGAGTCTGAGAGAAATACAGCAACTGCTTGCTGAAACTGTGAAGGTAGAAAGATGCGTTATCAGTGAGAGTGCGGACCTTGCTCCCACGTGGGTCATGCGGTCAGTTTCCATCTTTACAAAAGCTTCCCTCCGCCTGGGATTCCTCCAGCGCTCCCCTAGCCTGCCACCTTCCCTCCCTTGCTTATTCTTTCAGCAAATTCCTCTTTATCACCTCCTCCCAGAAATCTTCTAATACCGCCGCCTCTTCAGTATAAAGTACTCATTCCCCTGCAATTTCCACTAAATCAAAAATCAGCTAGGGTTGTAATTATCTTTCTCTCTTTTAGAATCTCTCATTAGACTGTGAGCTGCCTGGGGGCAGAAAGTTTGTTGTTGTTGTTGTTTTCTTCATCTTTGTATCCCCAATATCTATTAGGGAATTTTATAACTATCACTTTTCAGCACAGAAAGTGTAAAATTAATGTGAAATGAATGAATGAGTAGAATGAATCAAGAGCTCCCCCAATGTAAGTAGGACAAATTTGAAAATTCCTAATAAAAAAGAATTGGTGAGCAAGATTAGGAAATGGACCTTCCTATTTCTCAAAATACTATCAGCTCTCCAAAGAAAAGGAGCTTAAGAAGTATGCAGGACTTGTATTATTTGCTTGGTATGGACATTAAAATGTGGATAAATGTTTACACTTTTAATGGGCCAGCCAGAGACATATAATTTCCCTAAACTCTTTCCCTAAAATGAAATTCCCTTAAGTAGGTCATGACAGGGAGATTTATCTCAGTGGTCAGGTTCTTTTGCAGTGGAGGTAACTAAAAAAAATGTCCTGTTCTGGATGTGGTAAGCCAGGGTGGCTTGGGATGGTCTGCAAAAATCCCATCTACACATCAGCCCCCTAGAATCTTAAACACGACTAGACTTTCACAAGGTTTATTAGTGTCCTCCTTGGATCTCAAAATATTTTTAAATGGGATTTAATACCACACTTACCCTAGAAGAGAAATGCTAAATTTTTGCCTCGGGCTAGTTTTGTGTTTCATAGGTATTTAGAATCCTACCTATGTATTCCAGTATCTGAACATTCATTTAAAGTCCAATGACAAATCACTAACAGAGTGATACAGGAAAATGTAAACAGAAGTCTTTTAAAAAGTGAAATCCCATACTACATTTTAAATAAAATCAAATTTGCAAATCTTTCTTTTATGCCTTGTCTTTCCAGGACACATGCATGATATAGAAGTCAGCCTCTATGAGCAAACAGCAATCTAAGGCAGTCCCAGGATCATGATTAGAATACCCGAGACCCAGGTCTATATGTGCTGCTTTCTTCTGCCAGGCCTCTCTGCATCAGGTGTCTTGGAAAGCACATAGGCAATTCAGTCAAGTATTCAAATCCCAGCTTACTCACTTCTAGATACATGACCTTGGATATTTTCTGATCCTCTCTTTACATCCATTTCTCATCCATAACATGTGGCTAATAATACCTGTGGCAGGCAGTCCCCAGGATGGCTCCAACGATGCCCACCTGTGGTTTCCACATGCTTGAGTAGTCCCTTCCCAGATTATGCCATTTTACCAGGGTCCACCTCTACGACACAAGCATATGGCAGAACTAATGGTATATCTCCTGTGAAGTTTGGTTATGAAAGATTGCAGCATTCATCTCTCTTCCCTCACTCTGGGAGAAGCCATGTGGTGAGCATCCCTCTGCAGATGCTCAGGTGTCACTGATTGAGCCTGGAAACAAAACTTCCAGCCCAGTAAAGACTTCCGGGTCTACTGACCCGGTCAACAGCTGGACCACAATTTCAGGCACCACCATGCTAAGCTTCTCACAGATTCCCGATTCTTAGAAACATGTGAGATAATAAATGTTTGTTGCTGTCAACTGATAAACCTGGGGGTTGTTATGCAGCATTAGATAACTAATACAATGCCTGGTGCACAGCTGTAGTGTGGATCAGAAATAGCATGTCAAATACTGTGCAGGTACTTGTTATATATTAAGCAATCAAATGATAGTTATGAAAATTAATTCAAATTGCTAATTATATTCTCAAGAATTACTGTTTTATTATTAACCATTATATATTACAAAATAATATATATTTTATTATAGATTCACACAGTGCTTTTCTATGGGAAAATAGACAGGTCATTGATCCTAATGACATTTCTTTTTTGCATTTTCTAAGTTAACACAAGGTTTAATCCTAGAGCCTATAATTCTAGTTTATAGATACCCACTGATGTCAAGCATTTTGAGGAGCTCTAAGGTTTTTCTCTATAAAATTTAAAAGATGATGTAAAAGAAAAAGGAAGACTATCATCTCTGAACAATAGGTATTGTCTTTAAAATAATTCACTGTTACATCAGTTAACAAGAGACTTTTACTCATAGATCTGCCCTGAGCAGAAGGCCTGGACACAGAGGCCCCTGAGTTTGAATCATGAATGATTGCTCTGTAGCCCTAATTACCTCACTTCTTCAAGTTCATTTTCTCCATGTGAAGAATCAGAAAACTAGTGTTTAGTGCAGTGTGTGGTTTCAAGGATTAAATAAGACTGTGAAGTAAAATGTTTAGAAGAGTGCTTGACACATAGAAAGTAAGTGGTCAATAAATATGTGTTATTATTATTTCTACTTTCTGCTACATGATAGAAATCATTAGTATACTTGTTCTAAAGATGATAAGATCACGGCCCAAAATGTCAAAAGATTTTTTCAAGATAAGGAGAAAAACTGCTCCTTAATCCAGCCTGAATCAAATTCATCCTCCTTGGATTTACACAGGTTTGCAGTGATTATACTTTTTGAATGGCCCTGTGTATAACCTATGGTGCTAAAAGTCAGAAAGGGATGGCCTCTGAGTTAGTGGAGTGGGAATAGGGCTGACTGGTAAGGAACATAAGGGAACATTCTGGAAACAGGAGGTTATTCCCTCTGAAAGAAGAGGATTTACGAGTGAACACAATTGATAAAATGAATGAACCTATACACTTAAAATTCACCTAGGCTAATTATAACTCAAAAAAATGATAAAAAATAAACCCCCCAAAGTTCTCTCACATATCCAAGCCAAGCTTTGGTTCCCTGTTATGACCTCAGGACCACTCACCCTTTCTTCCTTCCATATATTCTTCATGGAAGAAAGGACTGTCCTGTCAAGAGTGGACAGGCATAGTCTAACAACTGCTCCCCTTTCCACTGCCCCCACCAAAAAAAAAAAAAAAAAAAACCCACACAAACCAAGGAAAAGTGAAGTCTCAAACAATCTCCTCCCTCAGAGGTGGGCTGTGCCCACTCTCCAGGGACGTGCTGAGCCACCCAGGTGGAGACAGAGGTTTCAGTCTTTGGGGCTGTCAGTCTAGCGCCTCAAACAGGAAATTCATTCAGGGGAGGAGAGAGTGTGTCAGGATTAGGATCCATCCATCCTTCCTTATACAAAGTAGAAAAACATCATATATCCAGGTAGCTGTAAGAATTCAAAACTGCCCAGATTTCAACCCAGCTCTCACCCCACCAGCCTGGTGGTGAATATATGCAGCAGAGCTTGGGGCGGCTTGGGGCTCCACAGTTAGGCTGGATCTGTGCCAGGAAGGAGGTGAGTGGTTGCCTATGTGGAATTTTATCTAACTTTTTAAATAAAGCCTCTTTTAGAGGAGAGAGAAATATGAGCCCCAGGAGGAAACCTCTTCTTTAAATCTAAGGAGAAATAGTGTACCTGCTGGTCTTCGGCCTTCTGCAGGCGATGACCCAGACACTGCTGCACCCCCTGAAACTGAAGCGTGGAGAGGGGTGGTCAGCTTGACCAGTAAGGACCAGATCCAGATCTATTACTGGTCCCCAAAGCTAATGGCCCATGATTGTTCAACTGAATGATGCTCATCCTGCTGTGGTCTCCACCACTTAGACAAAGCTATGTATCGGGGACATGCAAGACTTCAACTTCCTTCTCCAAATTCGTTCTTGTCCGTTGCCTCCATGTGATACAGGCAACTCTGGTGCCTGATTCCCCTCTGAGGAGCCCTAATCAAAACCATCCTGAGGGCAATGCTGCTGACATTTCAGGATCTTCGGTCAGCAGTGAAACATGGGGTCTCTGTCATTCCTCGGCATGCAATTTGAATAGAGCTTTTTTGTCATTAATAATAATAATAGGTAACAGAGAGGCTTTATTCTAATGTTTCAAATACTAAACTTTAAGAAAAAGAGCTTTAGATTAAAAAATTTAATTTAGAAAAGCTTTCCCACAAATTTAAAAATATTATTGCAAAACAAAAGAAAAATGCACTTCTTTGTCATATTTAATTTTTGATATTTTAAATTGGGGAATATTGGTTTCAGGCGTACAAGTTTATGTTTTGACATCTGTATACATTACATTATGATGGAAAGTTTCAGTGGGGAAGCCCATCCATATAAATAAACTCCATAATAATACATTTTCAGAACTTTCCCCATCAGTCTGCAACTAGGTCTTGGTAGGTTTGCATTTCATGTACTCAGTAAATATTTTTTCAGGATCTATTTAATAAACATTCTGATGATGTACTAAGATTAAGAGTTCCGGTGCTATTTAAGACACATAGTTTCTGTGTTCATGCAGCTTATAATTTAATTGGTAGGTATGATCAGAAAAAAAAGAGTAAAAAAGAAATAAATTAGTAAAAAATGATAAATGTAATAAGTCTTACAAAAAACAGTCAGCTCAGAGAGAATTACAAGGTGTCCTACTTAGGTAGACTCACTCAGGACATTCTCCTGAGAAGGCCATTTAACTGTCCCCGTAAGGAATGGGCAGCATGCCAGTCCCCTTTTAAAGTACTAACTCACTGAACTCTGCACTAACCTAGGAGATGAGTACTATTACTCCACTTTCCAGGATGGAAAGCTGAGGCACAAGGAAAATTTACCCACCACTCAGGTAGTGACAGAGCTCAGATTCAAGTGGGGCTGCCTGGCTGTAGAGCCCGACTCAGTATCTCTGAAGATTGGTACCTTTCTTTCCCACCCCCATGCCATCCCCCCCGCCCCCCAAAAAAAAATGGAAGTGAAGCACTTCTCCGTCTATGTTCTCATAGCA
Source organism: Solenodon paradoxus (assembly GCA_004363575.1). Lineage (NCBI taxonomy): Eukaryota > Metazoa > Chordata > Mammalia > Eulipotyphla > Solenodontidae > Solenodon > Solenodon paradoxus. The sequence continues at coordinate 70,373 of RJWH01002445.1, read as the reverse complement.
TTCTGTCCTTCTACCTGTCACTCTCCTCACTGAATCAACATTGCCTTTGTAACTGCCTGTCTTCTTCCGGGGATTATAAGCTGCTTATGGAGACAGACTGGATTCATCACAGTTCAATAAATCTTTTCTGAATCTCTAAATAATAAATAAGTGAATAGATACACCTGTTTCAAAAGGGGGCACTGCTTTAATATAAGAGGGAAAAAAGAGGCCAATGTTTCAAATCCTCCTGCCAACTAGCTGTGTGACCTTAAGCAACTTCCTTCACCTCTCTGGTCCTCAGTTTGTTCATTGCCAAAGTAAAGGAGTTAGACGTGATGGTCTCTGAGTTCTTTCAGCTGTAGCATCCTAGCATGTAACATGGGGCCAGGCCAATGCGAGAAGAGACTGGAGACAAGCTGGTCTTTGCTGTCCCTCACATCACATCCCAGGTGTGTCTCCACCAGACTGAATTTACAAATAGTCACCAGGACAGCAGGTAGAGATTGCTAACTGGGAAGAGGTGAATCAGAAGACGACACTAAGCCCAGTGGCACCACCCTCCATGTGGGAACCACCAGAGAGAGGACAGCCAAGGGGGTACAAAGATACCAGCTGCCTTGTGGGAGCTTCTGGCCATTAGTGCCAAAAGAATGGGACCAGCCACTCTGTCTGCACCAAAGCCACCGAAACGCCTGTAACTCAGGAAGGGATTACTTCACTTTAGCAAAACCTGTGATGTTCCTTTCACTGCTTTACCCCGGCTATTATTACCCAGTCAAGCATTCTTGGCAATGTAAACAGGTGATTAACAGGTTTGGGAACAGGAGTTGGATTTGTGCATAGCATGTGCATTTTCCACTTCCACCACTCCCCTCCTCTGACACTGTCACATGAGAGGACATCAGTCACCCCTGCACCCACGAAGGTTACACTCCCTTTGGTGATTTCTTCTAGAGGAGGGAGAAGCAGTATCATGAGGGTGAGAACCTCGTTTTTCAGCAACGGGATGAACCTGGCATGAGAAATCAGACTCAGAACTGGCAAAACATCTAACAGGCTGCTGGCGGCCAGAGACACCAGAGGAACAGCAGAAAATAAACCAGCAAAAGGTCTTGCTCTTGTTGCCTGGTCTTTTCTCTGAGGTGAACTCATCTCATCTAGTCCTAACTGGGTTTTAACAGCACCAGTAAATGGGCCGTTTGTGCTATGTTTGGCAGACTACAGATATTTTACAGAAAGGTGTCTTGGCTGTGGGCAAATATTTTATTTGGTGTTTTTTTTTGTGTAAGAGGCCCAGAAAGCAAGGGAAGGAGATTTGTTTGCTAAGAGGATGGAGATCTAAGAATGGCACCAGGAAGGGACTGATGAGGCTTATTGTCATTAAGGCCTATCAAGAAACCTGCCCCAACAAGATGTCATCTCAACCAAGGAGTTCAACTTAGTGTTTGGCTCATATTTATAGAAAATCATTTTCCATCTTCAGTAAATATCGTGAAATGCTGGAGTTTTTTTCTCTAGAATAGAAAATCTCAGAATTGGAAGGGCTTATGAGCCCAAACCTCACCTAATAAAAAAATCCCTTCCATAATCCTTCCCCCAAGTACTAAACCATTTCCATATTTCTTTCACTAAGAGAGAAAACTTACTATCTGCACCTTTCCTGGTAGAGAAGCTCTTATCATTGAGGCTATCCCCAGAAACTGAGCTGAGTTTGGCTTTCTAGAAATGTCTCCTGGTTTTTCATTATTCCATAAACCTAATTATCATGCCGCCAATAATCTTCAACAAATTTAGGACAGTTCTTGTGTTTTCTCAAAATCGTCAGCCAAATTACCTGCTTGTCCTAGTTGTTTTTCTCTGGTCACATGCCAGTTGATGTTTATCTTTTAATTACTGAGAAAAATGAACAGCATGAATGTGATAGAAGGACTATGATGTCTCTTTCTGAATGTCCATCATTACTGTTTTCTCAGTGTGGCTAGATCACTCCCTGGACTAGTGAGGTTTACAACCCAAATCTGACCCCTTTTACTGCTACCCCCTGTACCACGCTTTAACTTAGCCTTTTTTGACTAAATTCCTCTACCTGCTTATTCACCTGGGGAAATCCTATTAATTTTCAAGTCTCAGGTTCAAGTTTCCCATCTCTGAAGTCATTCTCTGCTTCATGGGCAGAATCAGGGATACCCTGAGTGTCCCATATTATCTCCCCTACGACAGTACCAAACACACCGACCTGTACTGCTGACCATCTGTCTCCCAAAAAACCAAGACAGCAGATAGGTGGTACATCTGCCATGATCCCTTCTCCTACCTGCATGGAGGATGGTATTAATCAATCAAGGAGTTCAAATAAAACCTCGGAATTTTTCCCAACACAATCCTCCAAGCAGCTACTACAATCTAATGGATTGGATCTGACATGCAAGTTGAAGCCCTATACATTTTATCATTTCCTTTAGAGCAGAAATCATGCCTCATTCACCTGTGTACTGCCGGATTTAGCAAAGAATCTGCCATAAAATGAACTCAACAATTGTCTGTTGAATGAATGACCTTATTTACCAGGGAGCTAGTATTTAGAGAATGAATCTCCCCATGTATATATATCATGCCCATAAACAAAATAATTCTAGTAATGGCAAGAGCTGGTCATTGGCATTAATTGCAATTAACATTAGAGAATAATAACTGATCACTACTTAAGAACTTTCTCCACCTAATTCTGAACAGAGCTTCCTAAGTAAGTAGGTCTGATCAGCTTTATTATTCATTGCTCTCATATGATACACATACATGAAGGGCCCTAGAAGCCTGGAACCAATTTGACTGCTTTCCCAGTTTTATGTATGCTAAATATCCATTAGCTGATAGTAATTTTAGGAGGCCTGGATGTCAGGGCTGCAAATGGGGCTGACAAAAGTTTACCTACATAAATCTGTATTATGAAGATTGCTTCCCAATGGAACAGTCTTCAGAGACAGACACCTGTACCAAAAAGAAAAAATTCCGAGACTCATTTATATAACACTCTAATGTTAAAAATAACACCTGGGATCAACTTATGAATGGTGACTTGATAGGACGCACTTTCAGGTCGCTCCCCATAGACATCAAAAACAAAAACAAAAACAAAAACAAATCACGTATTTTCCTGAGACAAACACCAAGAAACAACTGGCACTTCAGTGGGTGAGGGTACCTGTGGGATTCTCAGCTAAGCCATGGATTTGGATTTGGGATGGAGCTCAGGGGCCTCCAGACCTGCAGTGGGGCAGAGACTAGGGATTTTGGGACCAGTTGCAAAGGCAGCAAGAGGCAGGAGTCCTCAGTGGGGTCTGAGACGTGGAGCCATGGAGGGCCAACTTGGGAGCAGGTGAAAGGAGAGCCACCGCACCAGGAGCTGAGCTGGAGCCCAAGTGGTGAAATTGTGCTGGGGACACCCATAACCAGAAATCAGTCAAATAAATTAAACCCCTCCCACAACCATTTTGGGCCAGAGCCTGGGGTCCCCTGAGCATAAATCCCGCCCACCGCACATCCAACCAATGGAAATCCCACCCATTGGGTGCCCCGCCCCCTGGAATACAGTGAGAAGGCCGTCCCAAGCCGCAACCCTACCTGTGGTTAGAGGCACCACCTTGTGGTTAGAGGCAGAACTGCAGCCTGATTGCTAATCCTGGGCACGTCAAACCCTACGCAAAGCCAGGGAAAGCAAACCCTCAGAAATATAAACAGAATGCCAAATAGAGCAAAGGCACAGAGAAATGTACGTGAAATGATGGATCCAATCAAAAACCCAGGGGAAAATCTGAATACGGCAGACATATGTAAATTACCTGAAGAGAAATTTAGGGTAACAGTGATTAACATACTCATGGAAATCTAGAAATCAGTAGAGGCAGTAAACGAGAATGTCAGGAAGTAAAGAGAAGAATTAAAACAAGACATCAAACAAGTAAGAGACAGGATGGCTAAAGCTTCCAAGAGAATCAGTGACCTGAAGATAGGAGAGAGGAACTCAATCAAGCAAACCAGCAAAGAGATAAAAAAAATTTTGAAGAATCGAAGACAGTATTCGAGACCTCTGGGATAATATCAAAAGGAACAACATTCGCATCACAGGGGTCCCAGAGGGAGAGAGAGAAAAGAGGGCGTAAAACATATTTGAAGAAATAATAGATGAGAACTTCCCCAATTTGAAGAATGAAGCAAGCCTCCAGGAAGATCAACAAGTTTCTAACAAAAGAAACCCAAACAGAAATACACCTACACATATCATCATCAAAATGTCAAAAATACAAGCTAAAGACTATTAAAAGAAGTCAGAGGAAAACGTGTCACATACACAGGAGCCCCCATAAGATTGTCAGCGGACTTCTCAACGACACTCTACAGGCCAGAAGGGAATGGTATAATATATTCAAAGTGCTAAAAGAAAAGGATTTTCAACCTAGGATACTGTATCCTGCAAGATTATCATTCAGAACTGAAGGAAAATCCTTTTCTGACAAGCAAAAGTAAAGGAGTCTAGCACCACAAAACCACCTTTGCAATAAATATTAAAGGATGCTCTAGAAAGCATAAAGAAACCACACAGATAAACAGTAAGACAGCAAATATACCAAAGTGGGTGTTGTCTACCAGCCTTGATCAAATTAAAACCTCAGCAGTTTCTTCCTTCCAGTCCTTGTTCATCAGCACAACTCATCAACAACCCAGTGGAAGTGTCTCTTTCTTGCCTGCCAGCTTCTGTGTCCTCCTCATGAACTGGTCCTGACCCAGGACAACACAGTGACTTTCTTCATCACCAATGGACAAGACCTACACCTTCTCCAGATGACAAGAATCCCAATCTCAGGGAGCAGCTTCATCTTTTCAACATATTCCTTCCTTCGATACTCAGCTCTCTTTCCCAGGATATATTTTAGAGTATTCAATCCCTTTCCCTTTATAGTTAGTGCCCCAATGTAATTCACAATTATATGTAAACTGTCCATGTTTTCATTAAAAAAAAAAAAAAAAACTATTCTAATACAAAAAAGAGAGTGAGAGAGAAAAAATAAAATAAAAATAACCCCTGGGATGAGTCAAGGTACAGATGTATTTATATAAAGGTCAAATTAAGCCAGCAGTATCATCAACCATTACTAATAATTTACTAGTTAGTTCTTCCTATATATCTGTGGAATGAATATTTCAAATCTTAATCTAATCTTTAGTATTACTATTGCAGAGTCCCAATGTACACAGAACAGAACTTGTAGAGGGTAAGAAGATAGAACAAAGCCCCCTTTGTTTTCGTAAGCAGCTTTCAGAGCCCTCCTTAGAATCCTCATGCTGCACTCAAGCCACATTTTCGAGCTTTGTGAAGGCACCTTGTAAGGTGGAAATGGTCAGCAGTACTTGGCTAGAGGTAAGTGATCAATAAATGTTTGTTACATAGAAGGTTGAGTGAAGGAAGGGAAGGATAAGTGGTGTGTAACTTTGTCTATAGAGAAGTTAGCAAACAAGACATTCAATCTCTTGATTCGATTTCTTAGAAAACAAAAAATAAAACAAAAAGACCCTACGCATGATCCAGAGAGACAACACCTCCAACAGAGTTCAAATTAAGTCACAAGTAAACGAGTTACCAAACTCAAATTCTTTTCCAGGAAATATACCTTTAAAGAAATCATTGAAAAGATTATGAAGGAAGACGGCTTTAGCCACAGGGGCTAATTCCAATGACTGATTTGACATACTTGCCTATAGCATGACTTCCTCGTTAGGGTGTAGGGTCATCCCACGGAGACCAGCAGTCTCCCCAGCTGGTAAGATATTACTCCAGCAGCTTCTAAAAATGTTATCACTCATCTCGAGTTGGAAAAGACCCAATGAGAATAATAATTTGAGCATAAAGTTTCTAATTCTAAAATTTTATTCTGAGGAAAAGGCCTTAATATTTTCATGCTAATTAATTCCTGGTAGAGTTTAATCAGAATACTACTAATAATAACCAAAACATATTAAGCTCTTATTTTTCAGCATTCCACCATCATCATCACATTTAACTCTTAGAAGACCTGGGTATAGTTCTATTACCCAGATTTCAGAGATGAGGAACCCAGAAGATATGGTTGACCCTGAGTTCATACCCACTCACCTGTCTTCCCAGGCAGAGCCCTCTGTGAAATAAGTGTGGTCCACTCATCACTTCAAAGGGAAGAACTTCACTCCCAAAACCCTTATATGTTGGACAGCCCCATCCTACTACATTATGCTAATTTTTCTTAATTCTATTTCAACTTTCTTCCCCAAGTAGAAAACTCTACCTTGATCTCACATGCTGGTTCTTCTTTCTCCTCCTAAGTCCTAAATTAACATTTCCCCAGAACTCTTCTAAGGGAAGTTCTACAATAATTTCTATGGCCACATAATTTTGGAAAGTGGGGATGATATAGTTGAACACTTCTCTTTGCTATAAGACTTCTCAAGGCCCTTATGTGTTGATGTGTGTGATATATCCTCAAATGCAGGACAGGACATCAAACATAGTATTTAGTAAATGTATCTGACTAGAGAATCCTTTTTTCCCCACAGAATACCTCAAGGTCCCACACAATGCACAGAAGAAACACTGCCAAGAAGAAAGGTGGTCCCCACATCTGTGGCCTTAGCCCTAGTCTCAAACCACAGATTGTCTCCCTAGTTGTCTATAATTCTCTCTAAATTATACACAGGCTTAAATTTCCACCTCATCCAGCCTCACTCCCTCTCACAAACCCAGTCCCTTTGACAAAACTGCAAGAGAAAATATCATCCATGAAGGGAGCAAAGTTACGTTTTGCTCTTTGTTTTCCCCCCTTACAGATTTATTTGATAATTTTCAGGCCAAATTTAATGCCAGGAAATAGTGATCACTCTAAATAAGCATCCATTCACCAGATACTAAGAACTAAACAATCCCTATGGATTTCAATATTTGTCCTCTTCGTTACCAAGATGAATGAAAGAATGAAAAAAAAACAAAAATAAACAAATACACAACAGATACAGAGAGAGGTGGGGGAGGGAAGGAGGGAGAGAATTAAATAAAACTTTGCTCAAAACCTTTGATCTGGTTCAATTCTAATACGTGATACACTTCAAATTCTTGTGACTTCTATTTCTCCCTCCTCTGATGGTTTATTTCCTTTTAAATTAATGATCCTTTCAAGATACTTTAATATTTCAGGATGTCGACCCCTTTAGATACAAATGATGCTGACCGCCAACATATGCCAGGGTTCACATACGCTGGTGACTAAACAGACTATGGTCCCCACCCTCCTGGGGATCACTGTCTCGTGGGAGAGGGTAATAAGAATCACCAGACTATGCAATATGAAGAACTGTGACAAGTGCTTGACAGCGCTTCTGAGGAGAGGCTGTGGTGAGTGAGAATCACCTGTGGGGTACCTCCAATGAGGGGATCTGCACTGGGGAAGAAGGAAGGAGGAGAATGGGATCTGGACTGGAGAAGGAGGAAGGAGGAAAACGTCTAGTGCTGACCAGCAAGGGTAGGCAGAGGCCAGACCCACAGTGTCCTGTAAGCTGAGCCTTTCAATCCTTCACCTGGAAGCAAATGGCAGCCATTAAAGAGTTTGAAACAAGGAAGGCTCATGATCAGATTTCTGTTTTTGAAAAGAGAAATCATTCCTGCTCCAATGTGGTAACTAGATTAGCAGGGGACAGAGAAAGTGCAGATACAGTCACGGAGGCCACTACAGGCTGCAAGGATTAAAACTGTTTAAGTAAATAACAATTCGGTACATTTTCAAACAGCTCCTCATTGCCAAGGAATGGCAATGGTGTTTTCCAAGCAAAAGGGAAATGCAGGAACATAAGAAGCTTGAGAATGCTGAGGTATGTTTGGAAATCAAGCAAGCACAAGCATTCCACACGGGAAAGTCCCTCCTCTCCCTGGTTCCCCACAGACAGAGGGCGTTCTCCAGTCCCCAAGGCCACACCATCTGTGCGTGCTCCCACCCCATCTCTCTCCCCAACCCCTCTCTCGCTCCCTCCCTCCCGTCTGTCAGTCTCTCTCCCCTTCCATCTCTCTCTCTCTCCCTCCACACCCTCTCCCTCTCTCCCTGTGCTCCTCTCTCCTCCTTCCCTCTCTCCCTTTCCTTTCTCAACCTCTCTCTCCCTTCCTCATCTCCCTATCTATCCCTCTCCCTCCTCCACCTCTCCCCTTCTTCTTCTTTCTCCCTCTATCCCACTCCCTCTCCCCCCCCCTTTCTCCCCCAACTCTCTCTCCCATCTCTCTGTCTTGCCCTCTCCCCTTCTTCCCCTCTCTCCCTCTTCCCTTCTCCCTGCCAAAGCCCACTGAGGAAACAAATGGAAAAGAGGAAAAGATGACATGAAATTTAGTGAGATAGGACAGAGGCCTGGGGAAACACTCTGCGTCTCAGGAGGGAAGTTTCTAGAATGAGAATCAGACTCATGGGTAAGAAAGGTTCTATCTATTCTCACCCAAAAGCAGCATGGAAAGTGGCATCTGTAATCCTGGGTCTCAACAAGGAGAATCTTTGTCTTAGGTGACATTTCTAAACGAATTCATCAGATAGTTTAAAAACTTTGACAACACATATCAAAGGAACCTAGTCTGCTTCTTTTAAAGTTTCCCCTCCCCTGTAAAATTTCTAATGAATTGTTTCTTCTGAATATAGAAGCCAACACGCTTTCCTCTTTGAATTGTCTAAATCATCTCTAAAAAATTAATATCCCCTAACTTTTCCCTAGAAATAGTACAGAAAAACATAGAGCCCGTCTTTGGCCTATAGGAGGAAGAAATACTATTTATTACATCTCCAGCCATACTATACAAGAATTCATTATCTTCCACACACTCATACCCCACCTTTACACAAACTCTTCTTGACCGTCCTTCTTTCAAGGCCAGTCCTCTTAGCATCATTTCACAAATGAAGAACAAAAATTACAAGTTAGCATGTATGCTGTTACTCTTTCCATGTGCCAGATTCTACATTCCTGCCTTAACAAAAACATCAGGTGGTAGACATTATTATTATTCCCATTCTACAGATGTGGAAACTGAGGCTTGGATTAAGCAATATGCCCTACACACACACCGATTAGCAGAGTCAGAATTTGAATCCATGTCACTCTGATTCCAAAGATCAAATTTTCTACCCAGAGTAATTTAACATTTCTCCCAGAAGAATTCTTGTTTCAACGTGGGGCAATTTATTAATGAGTTTTGGTGGCTGAACATGGACAGAAATGGAGACCACTGCTCTTTCTACCACACCAATCATCCAATGGAAAATGACCCTGGCTGCACTAGAAGTTTAAAGCTGGAGATACAAAATAGAAAAGTCAGTTGTAATCCATGTAGGCTCTCATTTTCTAAGAAAATTCATTTAGAAGGAAAAAATGCTTTTTTCATTGCATAAAAGTCATTACTTTCTTAGGCAAATAAAACTAGCTATCCACTTTTTTTTCTGGCAACCTCAGTTGACAAATAGGAGTATAACACTCCAGATTCCCACTGGATAAGCTAAGCAGTCTTCTTCCACTTGGTGTATTTTGGTTTAGAGAGTGAAACTGAAGCATGACCTCATTTCTGTACAACCAACAAGAAATACAGAAATACAGCCTGAGACTGCAAACAAGGAGAAGGGGTGGGGGGGGGGGGGGGGGGAGACAGAGAGAGAGAGAGACTATGAAGGAGCTGACATACAGATATTCATAAACAAGTGTTCTTATTCTCTCTGTCTCTCTGTCTCTCTCTCTGTCTCTCTCTGTCTCTCTCTCTCTGTCTCTGTTTCTGTCTCTCTCTCTCTCTCATGGAAACAGATTCCAATTTGTTTCATAATTGCATTGAATCATCTGGGCTTACACTCAGACCATTTCTCAAATTTAACATGCTCCTTACCAGCAGAAAATAAGGCATTTAAGAAAATGTCCCCTCTCCCCACATAATCGCTTTCTCTTTGAGTAGTTGGAAGGAGGTGACTTGAGAGAGGAGGGGGCAGACGTTTTGGAAATCACAGTCATGAAATGCAAACGTGTGCAAGTGATACACAGAGTAGGAGGGAGTGAAAAATGAAATTCCTCTGTGAAAATAATGCACATGTCCCAGGGAAATGAGCCACACATTTTTTGTGAATTAAGAGACCAGTGCTTTCTTTATATGTGAGCCAAACAGCATTCCTGGGTAACAGTTCCATATCTCATGAGGCGTAAGTCACTTCACTCCATCTTATTACAAACAGTCAAAACAAGGCAAGTATTTTGAAACCCATAAAATTTATGGAATTCTAAGCACACTAAAGACAGAATGGACATGGGACTCCTCTGTTTAACTGGTTTTAATTTATATTCACTTTAGCAGTTTAACCCACCTTTAAAATCCAACCAAGATTTGAAAACATTAATAACTATAAACCATTTCTTTTAAAAAAAAAAAAAAAAAAAAAAAAAAGGGTCCCCCATTTTCTCAACCTTAAAACTCACTTGCTCAAAGCTTTAAAGACACAAGGAAAAATGAATCTCAGAGTTCATAGAAAATTGGTTATAACCTTTGTCACTCACCTGATTCCTTTTCGATCTCCGGGCCATTTGAAGGGGGAAGAGAGTCATCTAGCTGGTGGGTAGCACGCAGCTACCAGACTAAATATTTCCGAGAAAATCTAGACAGCAGTTAATGAGGAGAGAAGTGATGAAGCAAGTCTATGTGCCCTGAAGTCCAGTACGTTGGATATAAACCCTGGCAAACTGTGTATTTTCTTCAGACCCACCAGGCCAAACACCACCATCAACTGTGAGCACACCCGGTTAAGCTACTTAAAAGAATTTCATTTCTTCCACTTACCCAAGGTAAGACCCAAGGGGAAAAATCAATTTAAATATTTACACTTTTCATTTAGCAGTACTTATATACATGGCATATCAGGTAGAGTGAAAAAAAGAGAAAAAAAGCCAAGAAGTGGGAACCAAGGCCACTGTCCTCGCAGATCTTAATTAGGGCTCAAAAAATTCAAATGATAATATTTGCAAACACATCTAAGACACTCATGATGAGACAACCGCCCTATGTACTATTTCCTTTAATCTTCCCAATCATCCTCTAGGGAAGATACTATTTTTATTCTACCAGGCCCTGTTTGTAGACAAGGAAAATAGAAGCTTAAAAAGGGAGTCACTTGCCCAAGGACGCACAGAGTGGCAGAGCTAGGATTTAAACGTAGCCTAAATTTAAAACTTCATCGAGACCGTTAATTGTACATCAGAGTGTGAGATCTGGAGGTTTTCCACCGTCAGTTCAAGCTAACAAAGAACTGGTGCTGTTCCAGGCATTGTTAGAAGCACTTGACATAAATTAATTTGTGCTTGATAATAACCTTATAAAGTGGGAACTGTGATTGTCCCCAGCTTTATAGATGAGGAAACTGAGGCACAGGGAGGTGAAGCAAGTTGCCCGGGGTAACCCTTGGCATTAAGCGGTAGAACTGAATTCACCCAGGCCATTCTCTTTCCACCGCACATCCATCTCAGCACAGTGGCCACAGGATAATTACAGAGTCCAGAACCCTCAGAGACCTGCTCCCCTATACTCTGTGTTCATCGGCCTCTACCTGTGGCATTTCATTCAGGCATTTTTACAACACTTACAAAAAAACATGAACAAATTGGAACTTGTCAGTTGAGAACAAGAAGGGGAGAAAGTAGGGAAACAATGTCCCAATAGTTTTGAGTGACTGGGGCTACTGGGTCTGGAGAGGAAAGTTTGAGAGCATACACCTGCTCTTAAACGTCAAGAAGAACTTCACCATAAGATGTGGCAAGCAGCCCTCACACCTATCTTGTCATTCATGTGCTCATCAATTCTTACTGAGTAGCCAGCACGTGTTACATAGAAAAAGGCCGACTGGCTCAACAATGCCTGCGTTTTGGAAGTGGAAGAAATGCTTGTTCGACAGAGAGAGCCACACGAGGTGGAAGAGCAGATTGCAAAGATGATCCTGCCCTGGGTGGAACAGTGGGCGGATGACCTCTGAGCCCCACAATAATCCATTTATCTTGTCTTGCTCTAACTACCACTACCAAAAAGTGCCATAAAAATCCTCACAAGTTACAACCCTTAATCATCTTTAAAAGGCCAAAAGAAACAGTCGTCTTCCCCTAGCTCAAGAACAGAAGGATGTTGTCAGTGAGCTTTACATTGAGAATGTGACAAGTTTGAACAAAGGTGAAACATACCACATTTTGAAAATAAGCCAAAGGACTACAAGAATTCTAAAACAAGAGGGCAATTATGAAGGAAAAAGGCAATTTCTCTTCCACTTCCTTCCCACATTTCTCTTTCGTTAATGAATCTATTAACAAACATATCCCATTCATAATCACCTTGTTCCTACGGCGTATCTGGTCTATTTCTTACATCTTTACCTGGAGCAAGAAACTGTGACAGCAGCATCCTGGGACCCTGGACCGCACAGCCAGCTCCTGACTTGTCAGCCCAGTTTGCAACAGCAGCAGCAAACACCGGCCGTTTGCCCCTCCAGCAAAATGTTTTCCAATTTCTGAGTCAGGAGAAGCATCTGAGGTCAAGATCTATAAACACATTCCAGAATATGAGCATTTCCAAATGAAAAAAACAAAACCGCTGCAATGGCTTAAAATTTAAGTCAGACAATACTTCCCATGAATGACTACATTCTTTGCTAAAATGGAGCTACATATACATACACACATACATACATATATATATATATATATATATATATATATATATATATATTCAGTATTGTTGTTAGTGTGATATTTAGTGTCTTTTTTAGAACAACATATTATTTGTCAAAACACGTAATAAAAATCTTAGGCTCTTTCAAGATATCCTTCTACTCAGGCTAATAAATTTTCTATACATAAAAATATATTCCTTGACACAATTCTGACAGTTTTTAGTGATACCATTTCTTTTCATCTCCATCAATGGGACTGAGAAATCTATATCCATCAGTATAAAACAAGTGAAATTAGCCAACTGAAAGGATGGTAACAGAATTCTACCATATATCAAGCTAAGGTACTGACCTAAACCTGATCACTTTTGGATGTTTCCTCAATACGGGTTTTTGTTTACTATGTTTTACTTTAAAAGAATAGTTTGGAGGAGAAGAAAAGAAACAAAATCTCCCACAACATATGTCTTACTCTGTGATTTACAATACTATTTGAAACACCTTTCAGCAGTAACTGGAATCACTCAAACAGAAGCATCCAACTCTACCCAGAATCTAGCAGCAAACATAGCAATAAAGAATATGTTTCCAAGCAACACTAATGGTGTCAGAACTAAGTGCAAAGAAAAATCAGAGCAAGATTTGCTTAATGAAAAAGAAAGAATATTGTCTCCATAAAAATAAAATAAAAAATATACTCCAATAATCCTGGGATTGTAAAGAGCACCTCAGACCATCTTCCACCCTCTTACCTGCTTCCTTTGGGTTTGGGAAGCCAAAAGAGATCATAAAAAACAAATATAATTCTGCTATTGTGGGTTATAAAAACAAACAAACAAGAGATTATAACTAACAAAGTAAGAAGATAATTATGTTTCCATTAGCAGCACTACTAGATGAAAGAAGTGAAAGATAAATAACGGACAATTCAGAAACCATTTCTATTTTATCCTGCATCAAGATATATGGGTTCTCTTACAGTAGGCCCAACTTCCTAGTTATTTTCCTTCCTCCCATACAATGATAAAAATCTGACTGCTTTAAGGAACACACACTAACTGATAATGGGAGAGAAGGCCAAGAAAGGCTGGGTGGCCTTGGATACATCTGGGAGGAATTCAACTGAGTGGTATCTGTGTCTTTAAATCTACCCTTAAGTGAGCACCAAATACATGCAATGAGGCATCTTATCTATTTGTACTATCTCTACTAAATCTTTCAACAGCACTGCCCTGTAAATACCACCACTCCCAAAATGCGGACGAAAAATGGAGACAAAAGCAGAGTCAGACATTTACCTGGTCAAGCAACTGGGAAAGGAGGGAGCTGGGTGGGACTCAGGACTAGCTTTGTGTGGTTCCAATGCCTATTTTCTTTCCCCTGTGCCTAGCTGCTTCCCATTTGAGAGACAGTTCTCCCAGAGAACAATCCACGGACAGGATAATCAAAAGCTGATGTGCACAGTACTTCACACCAGACAGTTAATAAGTCTGCAAATGTATAAGGAAAGGGTGCTACTTAGCTCTTTACTGAGGGGACCCACTGTAGACCACCCTGGTATAATATAAACCATATTTACCATGAATCCCAGATGTATATTTCACAGTTTGTGGTGGCAGTTGTTTTTTTTTTTTTAATTTTATTGAAGGAACACTGCATCATAACATGATATAGATTTAAGGTGTGCATTGTTGTAAATCAACATCTGTATATAATATATTAAAAGTTTACCACCAGTGCAGTTTCTCTTGAAACCAGGTTGTTTTTTCTAATTCTATACCAGGCTCAATACAGAGGATTTTGCAAAGCCACATTTCAGGTTAGTTCTTCCACTTTGGCAAACATAGTAGAAGATCGGTGTTTAATCTTACAGAGTTTCATTAGGGTAAGTTAGTGACTCAATATTAAAACTAGAAAACAAGTGGTTAGGAGACCCCAGCTAAGACAAGTTTCATTAAAACAATAATGACTTAATATATGCTGTGCCCAGTTTCAGAAAGCTTCAAGCTCCCTAATCATTTTCTGGATGATTTCCATTCCAACTAGTTTCCATGTTGGTGTAAAGCCATCAATCTTCAGTAAGGAGGTGCATGGGAAAATGAACATAATGTTAAATCTACAGAGACCTTGTTGCAATGTCAAAATCAAGTGATGTCAGTTTAAATTACAGTTGGGGATAAAAAAGGACACTGTAAAGACAAATGTCTCCTGGAGCCTGTCTGGTTGCCTAGAGCAAATGCTCTACCATGGAGGGTAGAGAAACCGGTTTCCATTTGTCGAGCAGAGTTCTCACTGCTTGCAGTTTCCAAGCAGACACTTGGCAGTGAGAGAATCCTCAACAAGTCAGTTAACATGACAGCGACTGGACACCAGAGTGTATCCACTCCTCATGTTCTGCTGGCGAATGATCGCTTGTACCAATCTGTCAGGTCTTTTTTTTTTTCATATCATCTGCTAGTTGCTCCCATCAGTACTGGAAACCCACAAGCTTTTATTAAAGAACTTACTAACCTTCTGAGTTGGAAGCCCCAACCTTTTCCACACCAAGGGCCCTCTTCATCCTTCCCCCGAGGCTGCCATGTCTCAAGAAGACTGCCGTGTGCTTGTCACAATGACCAGAACCATTTACTTCTCTTAAGACTTGGAAATACTGAAAACAGTTTACAGGCTGCATTATTACCTCAGTGCAGGAAAACCAGCTTGGAAAACAGTAAGATTATAACATGAAAGAGGACAAAGCAACAACAGTAACAACACTTGCCATTTATTGGAGACTTACTATTTATGCCAGGCACTGGGCTAAGTACATCATTGACATGACTGAATTTAATCCTCACAACTTTGTAAGGTGGACACTGTAATTATCCTCCTTGCAGAAAGATTCAGAAATGTTCAGTAATTTGCCCAAGGCCACCAATAGCACCAGAACAAAGATTTGAACCCTCGAACTTCAAAGGCACTTCTCTTCTCCACTCCGCTGTTCTTACCTTGCACTCCTAGCTGCACTTCAGACCCTCCTCACACCCTATGAAAAACATCATTTGCATTGTGCTCACTTTTGGAAAGCTTCAACATATCATCATACTGCCCCAACGTCTCCATCCTCCATCTGCAAAATGATACTGATCTGCATTCATACAGGAGAGAGAGCCAGACATTAGAACATCAGAAGTATTCAAACCCAAGTGCAAAAGCATCCCCAAAGAAACCAAGGATCTGGGTCTTTTAGTCATCATTTACCTACACCTACTTTCCTCTACTCAAAGTAGTAAGTAAGAACTAAGCTCCTAAATGCTCCAGATCCCATCAAATATATCCATCTAAATTCTCTTCTCTGAACATAAAAATCAAAGAGGTTCTACTCTGACAAACAATACCCATAGATCTCTGATGAGCACCACAAAGATAGCCCGGGACAATAACCTCTGGGCCTTTTTCTCTTGCGGTCATCCCTAATTTCTCTTCTCACCATGAAAAGAAATAAAAAGTACCTGCTTTAGTTAGGGATGGGAGCTTCCTCCGCAGACCCAGTTCAAACCACAGGTTCTATAAGAATAGCTAAATGTCTGCATGCTGATATAATTAGTTTTGAAAGCATAAGTATATAATATAATGATGTGCATAGAGGAGAGAACTGGGAAAAGCAGAATACCAAATGAAATCTGCAGTATGGCTTCAACCATACCACTGTAGATACGTGAACAGAAACTATTCATGAACACCAAAATATATAAAAAGTTTGATTTCTACAGTGAGCCCACACACATTTTCCTTATGCTTTGAGTTCAGTTTCTGTTATATTTGTGCAATAAATAATAATTTCAAAAGCATATGTTGTAGAGTATATAATTACGATACAAGTATAAACAAATTAGCTTTATAACATGCCAACCGAGTATTAACCATTTAGAAAATTCTGAAAACAAATGTCTATTTGGGGTCCTTACTTCTCCCTCTCCCCCTCCCCCTCCCCCCTCCCCCTCCCCTCCCCCCTCTCTCTCATGTGCTAGCGTGTGCACACACACACACACACACTTTGCTCTGGTTCTCTCAAAGGGAATCACATTCACTTGCAAGATTTCTTTTCATCATGCTCTATGCCACCAAGACCAAATCCTATGGACAGCACACTGCCTCTCCTGAGAGCCCAACAGTTGTTCTAGAATGACAGAACAGTCTACCTCAAGTGCTGCTTTCCTGCTCAGAGAAAGATAAACAAAATTAGAAATACAGTGAATACAAGTTTTGGTCCTACCAACCCGACACTGCAAAGCTAAGTTTTGTACTAGGGGAAAAATGGGGGAAGAAGCAAGATCAAAAAATGCAAAAGGAGAGAGCACTGTAAGATTAGTGCCACGGGCTTCCTATTTATTATTTATACGTGTTCTGTAGGACATAAGCCCCCTTCTTAGCAGAATGGAGAAGAACATTATTATTATTAGCTCAAAGATTTGGCAGGTGGGCACAGGAGCCAGGCACACACATGTAGACTGGGCACAGAGAAGTTAGCCCAAGCAAAAGGATCTGCAGGTGAATGTGGAAAACATCAGTATAATGCAGTGTATTCTGATTCACTAGGAGTGAGGGGTCTTCCGCAAATTAAAATTCTCTGACAAATTATCAAAAGTTTCAAACAATAAACAATAATCACAACCATCATTTCATAGTCATGGGCTTGGCATGTATCACCCACAGGTGATGACCCTACTCTAACATCTGATGTCTCTAGGTGTTCACTGTTCCGAGAAACAACTAGACACTGGGATCCATGCACTTTTGCCAAAACACCTCTGACTGTACAGTGGATTCAAATGGACAGTCTCATTAAGGCACAGATTTCAACAGTCAAGTCCTCTGCAACCATTCAATAGATTCTGTTTATAAAGGACTGTAAGAGATGACAAAAGAGAAGGAACAGGCCATTCTTAGCACAGGGATCATGCTAAAGTTGAAGTAACCTGATGATCTGATTCACATACTGCAAATAAAAATGATGCAAAATGAGTGCTTATTGATTACAAACAAAAAGGGGCAAACATATATAAGTTTTGAATTTAGTTTCTTCTCTTTTCTCCCAACATACATTCTCAAAGCCTAGTCATCTTCGGAGCTCAGCTCTGGTGCCTGTCCCCCAGGAAACTCCTGGTCCTCTCTCTGATAATATCACATCTCTCCCCACCAGCCACTGAACTTGAACAGGAGTTTATTTCTGTATCTGGCCAGTTACAATAATAGAATAACAGTTGCCATTATCAAGTGCCTGTCATGCACCAGGCCCGCTTCACGCGCTTTTTTTTTCCCAAATCCTAAAGCAACCGTTCAAATAGAATGCATTATAAACAACTTAATGATGTAGAATTCAAACCTGAACGAGATTGAGTATTTTGCTTGAATTCAAAGATCTCCTAAATGAAAGACCCTCAATAGGATTCCAGGTCAATCAGATTCCAAAGCCTTGCTCGGCATCCTGCCACACCCCGGGGCCTGAACACTCTCTGCCTCATGCTTTTCTTTCTCTTACTAGGAGACAAGATTCCCGAGGCCCAGATCCACATCTATCTTAAGTAACCCCTGAAGTAGATGATGAACAGAACATGGAGTAGAAATTAAATACTTGTTTAATAAGTGATAACATAACATAAAGCCCATGGGAACGGGTAGAAAGAACAATTGTCATAGCGTTGGCAACAAAAGATAGTACTCATTCTTCTGGGCCTTTAATTAAGAATGTCCTCTTTTCCACTTGGCCCAGGTTGATTCATCCTGACAAGCTACAGCTACTTTTTCATTAGCAGGCTCACCTCCGCCCTGCCTGGGGCCTCTTGTGTGGTGCCAAAGCAGGAGGCTCTCCAGGCAATGAGAACAGCTTGTATTTCTAAAGAGAACAGCACCACCAATCTCTGTAGCGACCCTCACTCCACAGGCTTGGATCCCACACCCCCACCCTTGGCCCCCACAGCGAGGAGCAGGAAAAGAGGCAAACCCAGAAAGGGGGCCTGTTGGCCCCTGCCCACCGTTAAAGGCTCCAACAGTAACTCATGAATCTTAACCTAGATGTATTTTTTTTTTTTTCTTTTAAAGCATACAGGACAAGGGGTCAGGAGCAGGTCCATAAATTTGCTCCAACTTTTATTAGTTGGGGAATATTTTCATCTAAGAGGTCAACATAACTTGGAGGAAAAGTCAAAAAAAAAAAAACCTCCCTTAAGCGAACCACCATGTGACCCTGACATAACACAGGACTTCTGTCTCCTGAAAGGGAGCCGCTTGCTGCCCTGGGCAGTTGGAAGTCCTTAAGTCATCAAAATAGGTTCATTTCCCCCATTCGACATGATCATTTTGCTTATTTCACATCTCATACAGATTCTAGTGGGAAAGGAACCTGACGGGAATTATTACATGATGTAGCTGAATTCCTTAATGATGAAAGAAAACCAAACTCCCTGCGTACATGAGCTCAGAGAAGCAATCAAAGCGAAGATGGAAGCTGAAGAGGTTGAATACACAAGGGAAATCCAGTAAATCTACTCTAGTGCTTTGTTTTGTGAAGCCACCTGGTCCCACATTCAAGCTTGTGAAAGTGACTTATTCATTCACTCCTTTTTTTTTTTTTTAAGCATTAATTGTGTATGTAATGTAGTGCGAGGAAAGAGGACCACGATGATGAATCAGGCTTTGTCCCTGTTCTCCAGAAGTTTACAGACTAGCGGGAGTGAGACTGTCTAAGAAAAGCGCCCCCATGCATAACTGCATGGGTCGTATCAGAACCGTGTAACAGCTACCTCGCGCGACTCAGCTGCATACCTGGCTGCATGACACGGTGTAACTGAAACTAATTAAAATCATGGTTTTCACGAGGCATACCTGGTGATTTCACCTATGTTACCTGATTTCACCCTCAATGAATTCATCACAAGAAAATATTCTTAGAGCACACAACCTGCACTCTCAAATCTATTCCTTTCAAGTCTATGTAAAAGAACACCCGGAATGTCACAGAAAATAAATTTCAGAACTGAAAGGAAACTGTTTTTGACAAACTCAGGTATGTCATGAGACAAACCATAGCTTCTCCACACAGCCTTCTTAATAAAATAGTTTCCAGCCACTGAACAGGCCTCGTCTATACAAGTAGACGCCACAACCATAGCTAATGAAAGGTACTTTCTGAATTTGGAAGGAAACTTATAAGGAAAAGATTAGAAAATAAAACAAAAACAAAAAACTGAGGTTTCTCCTTCAGGGGAAGGAGAAAGTTTCCTTGTTCTAACTTTGACTGACAAGAGGAAATTCAACCAGTTCTATTCTGAACTTGGTGGAGGAAAAGTAGAGCCTCTCATTTTCAAAAGAAACCACTTTTCCAAGATGATCAAGTGGAAGTGAAATTCTGTCATTTGGGGAGATGTCGTAGACACCTTGGTGGGTTCTGCCCCGAGCGGCCACATTCTCTCTGCCCATATTTCTTAATGTTTGCTATTTGGATTACCCAGCAGGAAACGAGCCGTCTTTGAATGGCGGGTTTTGTTCAGAATTCTAATAGCTTCCAGCATTTGCCCCAGACCACAAGGAGTACACCAAATGTACTTAGACATCCAGGCCAGACGTGAAGAATTTCTCTGTCAGATCTAGTAAGCTCCCCCAATATAACATGTTGGCTTCTCATGGGCAAAGAGAAGACAGCCAAACAGCACTGGGGCCGGGGGCAATCTGCTGACATGTGGCAGTTCTTGAAAGAAAATTAATGAACACGACCAGTAACCTTTCTGCCCCTCTCTCCTTGCTCTCCTCATGTGAAGGAGAGAAGCAAAATTTCAGCAATTCAGGGTGGCTAGGCAGCAGTTGTTCCTTCAAACAGCTTCAAGGTTGCTACGGGTTGTGGGTCATTTTTTTTTTTCTTCCACCAGGGTTGCCACATGTCATCGTTTGCTTTTGAGATCACCTCCCTATGAAGTTAGTTGACCTAAAGGAAGAACCATCATTTGTTCCCATTCAACAATTTCATCCTTGTTAAGTTGATATATAAAAATACCACCGGTGACCTCTGATTCAATCACAGAAGCTAACCATGTGCAATCAAAGGCAATGAAATATTCATATGGTGCCCATTATGTGCCAGGCACGGTACTCTGGGCATATTTCTCATGTTAGTTTGGGGATGAGGAGGAGGAGGGGGATAACAATAATGATAATATTATATAAATCTAATATGTTATTATACCGACAATAATAGCAATAACAACAATTAATCAATCAGCAATCATTTAGCAAGTGTTTACTGTGTGAAGCCTATGGTAAATGTATAAACATGCCTTACATCACTCCTCACAACTCTTTAAGCAACATATAATTATTACTTTCCCCTTTTACAGATGAGGAAAGGAGGATTTCAGGAGATTAAATAAACTTGCCCAAAGTCACACAGCTTGTAAATGATAGAGCTGGGATCTGAACTCAAATCTGTCTCCAGAGGCAATGCCGTAGCTTCATCACAGAAGATCACCCTAAAACAACATTACAAGTTTGTTTTGTAGTGTAAAAGGATGAGATAGGTGGTGAAGCTTTCCAGATGACAGCAAAGGAGACATGCTAGTTATATTACTCATCTGAACCAAAAGTGTAACAAAACTACTTTGTAGTAGAAATGTGGTATCTCTCTAATATCCAGGCCAGCATTTTATGTGCAGCCCATTTTCACCTCTAAAGAGAACTACCTAGAGTGATCAGCTATACATAACAACTAGAACCAAGTAAATAATACACAATAGCAGAACTAGTAATGATAAAATCCTGAAAACTTGTGCCCTAACAGAAACACTCAGTTTCTGTGAACTGATGCTAAAATGCCTATGGGACGTACATGCAGGTCTGTATTTCCTGTTGGATTTTCTAGTCGTACCACTCCATATGGCAGTGCATGGTAAAACATTCTTCACAGGGTTTTGAAAGGACTCATCTTAACAAAGAAAACATTCATAAAAGTTAAATGGAAAACTGAACTCACGGATTGAATGAGTAATAAAAAGCTTATGAATGTCTGATGGCCGAATTAAAAAAAAAAAAAAAAAAAAACATGAAAAAATGTAAAATGAATTGAAACAAAAACTTCAAAACCATGAGTTTCCAAAATTGCGAGGGGAAGAAAATGACTGAAAAATGTGGAAGGCTTCGAGGAGAGAAAAAGGCATTATCTTTGAGGTGCAAGCAGACATTTGGAAAGTCTGGTTCTTCCATGTCCCCAAGGCTACTCAGTTGTTCAAGGGTAACTCCAAGTACCAAGCCAGATTTAGGACCGACAGCTCCCACGGGGTGAGGGTCCTGCCCCTGACAGCACAGGGGCTCCTTCTGATAACGTGCAGGAAGACAGCCAGGTCCACCCCTCTCACACCAGACAGCACAACAGACAAATACAATGTGCACAAAAATTCTAAGGTTCTTGCATCCTGGGAGACATGGAACCCAAACTGGAATCCAACTCTACACAGAGAAAGAACCTTCACACTTAAGGACCTGGCCAAATTTAAAGACACGAGTAGGATGATTCAACTCCTTTCTTCTGTAACAGATGAATCTCTCCAGTTTCTCAGACAGAAGCTGAAAGCAAACAACTTTCATTTCAGCTGTGGTCTGGCCATGAAAAGTATGACTGCCAAAGCCTGGCTGACTGAGTTCCAGTCCTGCCTCTGTCTCTTAATAAGTGAACGACTTACAATTTATGCAGGTTGTATTTATCCCTCTGTCTCAGACTCCTTATCTCAAAAACAGCGATTCATAACACCTACTTCAAAACAAGTGAGTTTTTATATTTCAGGACAACATCTACCTAGCACACAGGCAAACACTAAATAAATCTGTATTATTAATATTCCATGGTTCTTTTTAGGAAATAGGAATATAATCTAATATAGTAAAGGTTCATAACAGCAAGCACTACGGAATTGCAGGGAAGCATAGTTAATGCTGGCACTAATTTTCATGCCCATATTAAATCATCATCGGCTGCCCATTTCTGCAATCTTTGCAACGCTGATGTCTGCTTTACTGAACAAGTATCTTTACACAGTTTTGAAAGGACCTAGCAACACCATGGTAGTGTTGGGGGTTAGCAAATATAGCTAATCTGTGAAATTTATCACAAATAACCATGAAGAAAAATACACCATCCGATTAATAGTTTTCTTCATTTCAGTATGTGAAGACTTGACCAACACACAGCTTAAAAGTTTCAAAGACCATAGTTGGTGACAAGTTAGAAGATACTTCAGTGACCATGATCATCATCCTGTACATTTATACCAGTCCTCTCAATGGGCATCCGGGAAACCTAAACCCAGAGCCATGCATGACTTGCCCAGATAATAAGTAAGACTTATCCATGAGTAAATAGTAGAGACAAGAACTTGGGTTCTTGGATGTTTATTTGCTCAACCTCTAGAGGCCAGAACATAGTCAAATATTTCTCCCTCCTACCCTCATGCCAGCCCAGCACACACTTCTGTGTAAACACAGAAGTCAACCAATCCTAAATAATGATTAAAAAGAACCAGAGATTCAATGCCCCTTGCTTCTGCTACATACTATTTTAACCCTTTCAGAAAAGGAGAGAGCTTTCTCACTGAGCAAAAAATGATGCAAGTGACAGAGCAAAGCAGAAATGCAGCCTATACGTTCTGCTCACCTGTGAGTCAAGAGACCTGAATTCTCGTCAGACTTCTATCTGACTTGTTTTATGAGACTGGACAAGCGTTGAACTTCTCTACAAGATGACACGACAAAATGCTATCTGAATAGAGGTTTTAAAAAGAGAGGGGGGGTTCAATTTCATGAGGTTACAAAATAATATTAAATAATAAAGACAATAAATTATTGCATGTCACTTTGTATTTATATTGCACTTAATAATTTTAAAACTTCTTTAAAAACTTCCCAGCACATCATCACTTAATCCTCATGGTAGCCTTGAAGAGGATCAGAAAATATAGCCCCATTTTACAGATGATGACAATGAGGCATAGAGAAGCGACATGTTTATATCAATGCTAAATGACAGATAATACCCATACCACAGGAAAGAATCCACAAAAGAAAGAAAAAGATATGCTTGATGGAAGATCAAGAGGCTAAGAAGACAGCTCCCTGCTGGAATTAACAAGAACCATGGAGCCTGGTCTTCATTCCTAACCATCACCTTTCTTTACTCAAAACTCTCCTCTCAAAGATATGCAAGATCAGCTCAGTGGCAGGACATTTGGCAGATGAATCAGAAGGAAATGAAAGCTCTAGAAAGGGATCCAAAACAAAACGTATTGTGAAGATTTTTACTGAAAGTGTATAGGAAGAAAAACCCTAAAGTGTAAAACATGACAATAAATGGAATTTATATGATACCCATTAGGTATGCTTAAGCTGAGTTAAAATTTCATTAATATTCACTTTCTTTTTAGAACATAGCATCAAAATTTTTTATTTTATTTTTTATCTTTGACAAACACACTACATCAACCCTAAATTTGTTACAAGAAGCCACTCCATCCCCAAAGCTCTGTTAACACAAAGAGCCCAAGACTATCCTCTTGGGTCTTTTGAAATTTCCCCTCATGTTTTCTGAACACCTCTAAAAATCCTAGGCCTAAAAATGGTTTTTCACTGTATTGATGAGGGCCATTATCTCCAATGTAGAACCCAAAATAAAAACAAAGCAAAATGATACTTCCCAATAAATCAATCACAGAGGCCTCCCCTCTAGAAAACCAGGATGCTTAAAAAAGGAGTCAAGTGAAACAGAAACTGCTTTCCGGGAGACAGATCTTTCAGCAAGAAGCCAAGTGGTGAAGAGGAGCTCTGGTGGGGCGTCTGGTATCTCATTCCTGAGGACAGTCAGGGAAACGTGTTGGACATGGCTTCTGTTTTACTAGTGAAACTGAGCATGTTGAAGAGGGGTTTGGCAATGTTGCATTCAAATCTAGTTTTCTGAAGATTCAATTCTCAGACAAGCTGGGACAGAGCAATATCCAAAAGAAGAAAAAAGGAAATGAAATCTTAAAAAAAAAAACCCAAAGCCTATTAGCAAACGGGAAATTTGACTGTCAATTTGCATATGCAACACTTAATCCTGGTGCCCCAAATGTAAAAGAATCATAAAGACAAAAGTTGTGGCAATCACATATGCGAGCACAGCTCCGTTTCTTCAAAAAGCTTTAATAAGGTCTTCCTCCCGCTGGCGAAACCATGGAGGACGGGCAAGGATAGAAGGGCCTGGTCTCGACAGCCCCAGATTCCTCCTGGACAACTGTGTTCTTCATCAGACAAAGCTCACTTCAAAAAGAGAAAAATCTTCTATTTTCTAGTCCAGTCATTTTCAAGACGACCTGATCTGATTCACTCAAAACTTCATCGGGCAAAACATGACCTTTTGATCATCACCAACTTTGTATCAGGGTAAGCGATGACAGAAAGACATTTTTTAAACTTTACACAACCTGCAGTTTATCACAATTGTTAGAAATGGTCCCGTAATTAAGAAAGTTGTCATCTCTAGCTCCTTTGCTCAAAAACACATTCTGCTGACTAGAATATTTCAACTATTGTCAACCAGCAGATTGTACCCTTCGATTCTCTTTAACTTCTTTCCAACTTTCCAATACTGAATCTGATTAACTGGTGCGCCTCTCCAGCTGCTGCTTTGCATTTGTTCGAAGTTCCCTCATTGTGAGATAGTTTTCTGTTAAGCATTTCCCTTTGAAGATGCCAGTTATGAACTTCCCCACACACAAAATCCATAACCAACTGGTGTCAATACACTTTCTCTGTACAGTTTATAATGTCTATTATTTGATGCAAGGCAGTGTAATGAAGAAAGACCTGAATTTTAGAACGCTGATAGCAGTACTCGTTATTTACTCTGACCTTGTGTACCAAGGACCTTCACAGGTCTGGACATGTGATGTAGCATGATACTACATGATGATGAGGAATGTAGCTTTTGCTGTCTGACCGGCCTGGATCCAGCTACAAATTCCACCATCCAGTTTCCTCATCTGCAAAGTAAGGACACTCACAGAACATATTTCATACTTTGAGAATGTCATAAAATCCCAAGAATCGAGCACTTAGCCCTGGGTCTACTTCATAATGACATTTGGCAACTGCCCTGTTATTCCCATTTTAAGGAGTAGAGACTGAAAGGCAGAGTGAGCAGGGAACACAGCTGGAAATCAAATTCACATCCACCCAGTGATGAGGCTTTTGCTCTTTCTACTGCTTCACACTGACCAGCACAACAAAGGAAGGCACATTAGAAGTCCAGAGCATGGTAAGTGGGGGAGCCTTGAAGAGACTGTCCAATATCCTAGCATAGAATGTGACCAGTGACCTATCAAGAGGTCAACCCTGCTGCTTGTACACAAGCTTCAAGTCTTACCCCTTTTCAGATCCCCAGTCCTGGAGCAGCACCTACAGAGGGGCTATTTCTTGAGCAAATGAAAGGCTAAAGCAATTCTAGTAAACTAATAATATCTAAGTACTGAGCATTAACTATGGCTGGCATCGTTCTAAGGAATGAATACACATTAACATTGATGATACATGTAATTTAAAAATCAAGTAGACTTTGCAGAAGGACTGGGAGCGGGAGAGAAAGGCATGTCTTCTTTGAAAAGCAGCTACTGAAAGTGGGCTTTGAAGGACAGAAGGGGTTCCACAGAATTTGTAGAAGCGGTGGAAGGCTTCCCAGACAAAGGGGAACTATGGGACAATGGCCAAGAAGTGTCAATGACGAGGCGTAGTTGTCTTCAATGGCCTGGGGAGAGGAGCAAGGCCAGGTCAGAGGGCATCCATGGAGGAGCAGAGAGAAATGCTATTCGGTGACTAGAGGAAAGTCGGTGTGAGTGCAGACTCAAACACTAGGGTGGGGCAATTGGCCTGGACTCCACCAAACTGGGAGAAGCTAATGAAGCTGCTGATAGGGCAGCAAGGCACCCTAACACAGCATTCTGCTCCGAGTCTTTAACAAAACAAAGAAAATTCATCTGACTTTGGGAAGGCGAAAGAATCAAAGACAGAAAGAAGGTAGGGATCCTCATATTCATGGGGAATTTCCTCTCCCAGGAAATATTGGGTAGTTTTCCCCTAGGAAACTACCTTCTGAAGACCACTAGATACCCAAACTCTGAGTCAATCAAAAAACAAGTCAGAGGGTCCTCATACAATTCTGCTGGTCCTGCTGAGAAGAAAGGGGCCCTACCCAGGAGTAAGTGAGGACACATTCCATGAAGGGCTCCTCCAGTCACACTAAGAAATACAGCAGAGATGGCAGACATGCAATGGAAGGGACACCTTTTCTAATTTATACAAAAGTGCCAGCAGGCCTTTAGCTAGACTTACAAGTACAGTCTAATTTCTTATTCAATTTCCCATCTCACATCCCAGGACCACATACATTTAGACCAAGAAACATAAGATTTTTAAACCAGTTAAGTATGTAAATAGATTTATTCACTTATACACTCATGTTCATACATTTCTTTATATACAGAGTGCTGCATTGGTTACAGTGGGAGACGGCAGAACTTAACATCTAATAGATATAACTACAAGTATCATAAACAATATGCAAAAGAGAATAAATATCTTAATTAACATTCTTGACAGCCTCAAGAAACTTGCTGCCTAGGTCAGGGTCAGGACAGCTCTATCAAACCAGCAAATAGAAAAAGTCCAATGCCCTCATCTAAACAAGACAAAAGAAAAGACAACACTATCATCAGATTTAAATACAAAGTACACTAGAAAGTTAAACCCAACTAGTAGTTTTGGAGGCAACACAGTTTATTCTTTAAAGCAAAAGTTCAGACTTTTAAAAGCAGCAAGGTTTAATCTTGGTTTAGCCACAGACTCACTGTGTCATTCTAGGAAAATATGCAAAATACACCCAGTCTTCATTTGTACAGCAGAGAGATATTTAATCAATATCTGAGGGGGTAGAATCAGAAATTGCTTAGCTAATGCAGAGGGCATCTATTAATTAAAGCCACCCCCTGCCTTGGTCATAGATTAGAAAGAAGGACAGAGGTGACTTTAAACAACTCGATAACCAGGCAAGAGTAGTAAAAACAGAGAAAAGTAGGAGATAGCGCTTTAAGTCAGCACCACTTTAGGAAAATAAGCACTTGGCTTATAAGCAAGGAACACATTTTAAACCTTAAATGAAAAGCTGGTAAGTGAGAGATATGCATAGAATAACTCCATGTGTCTACATATTGGTCGCCATTCATATTCACCTTCAGAGTCCATGCTATCTTTTAAATCAGGTTAAAGGTGGGGCGGGGCTCGAAGGAGTTCCTGTAGGTCTGGACTGATGAGAGGTAACTTACATTTATTATTTCATTTATTCCTTAAAACAATCTGCCAAATTAGATCTCTACTGCACAGAAAACACAGAGAGAGAGAGAGAGAGAGAGAGAGAGAGAGAGAGAGAGAGAGAGAGAGAGAGAGAGAGACACTAGAAGAACACAAGCCTCAAACCACTTCATCAAGGCAACTATGCAGGATGGGAACAGGGGACCCCAGAGTCACCTTTGAGTACCCAAGAGTCACTGAGGAAACAAGACAGTCTTAAAGAGACTTACCAAATATGGTTCACTCTGCCAACTCTAAAAGATCCAAATATAGTATGGCCTTACACTTGACCATGGCCGCCGTGACACGTATCCACTGACAATTGTCTCCAGTGATAAGAATGCACAGACTCTCAGCTATTTGCAGACCAGCTGCAGTCTACTTGGAGAGCAGATATCCAACATGGAAAAGGCACTTGAGATAATACCGAGCAATAACACCTAGCAAATTTCAGGCAAGGCATATGCCACATCTGAGGTTCAACCACAAAGTGGGTTACCTAAACATTTTTGCCTATAAAATATGTTTATTCTATTCTTAGCTCCTTTATTTCTATATTTTATTGCAAGCATTAATTAGGTCACTTTTTATTAATTGCCTTCTAGTACCAGACTATAAAAAGGAAATATAAAATCGAATGCAGTCATCAAAAACAATTGATTATGTAAAATGTTAAAGATACTTCAGCTGCATATATAAAAACATAGCTAATCTCCTTTCTGTTAAAAAAAAAGTTCTTAAAATTATTCAGAAACTGATACTTTGAAAATTCAATCCTATTTGTTCACTCATTCATTCCATAAATGATTATTCAGAAATTGTTAAAAGCCTAGGACTGTGTTAGGTGCTGAAAATTCAGAGCAAAGAGACATTTCCTGCCCCCGAGGAAATAAAATCTAATGAGGGGAAAAAAAGAGTAAAACACTGCAATAATAATCATGGGAGTGCGGTGCGGGGGAGAGCTGTCCTGAGCTAGGGTGAGCACAGGAATGACAGGGACACAGAGGAAGGGCTCCTCGCTGGGTCTCATTGAGTCAGGGTTGGCGAGGTTTGGAAGCTGCAGACAAGGCATAATTCCAGAAAGAATTAAATTGATCCCTTGCACTCTGGTCAAGATGGACTAATTTATCCATACCTGGATAATGGGCTTGAAGGGCAGTGATCTCTAAGAGAAGGGAAACAAATGAAGTATGTCTGAGGCCCTCAGCTTACTACCTGAGAGAGATTCCAGGTCTAGGTGTGTAGAAGTAGGGGGGACTCCTGAGGTGACGACATGGAGACTGAAGCCCAGGGAGATCGAGGCAGCTAGACCCACAAGCTGGAGTACCAGAGCCAATTATTTAGAGACTCTGTCAGTTTTAAGACACTTGAATTTTAATATTTTTTTCAATATATAAAAGTGTTAATTTGTTAAGTGAAAAAAAAAAAAAAAAAAAAAAAAAAAGACAGTACTAGAGAGGAAAGAGCTAATGTAGAGACCCAAGGGAATTTTCAATAGTCAACAGAATACTAAACAGTACACGTATTGAGGCTGGTGAGAATAGCAACCTAAAGAATGGTTCTTACTAGAAAATCTCCTGATTTCCCAGGCGCTGGGCAGAGTTCATAGAAGTCTTACCTCTATTCGTGGGGAATAATTAGCCATAAGCTGAGTATCATTCCAGAGTCTTGCTTAACAAATTTTAAAAGCAAGACCTAAAAGGATCCAGTTGCTTCTAATAACTTAACAACATTCCAGGATAAAGAATATTTAGAGGATACAAAAATATTCAATAGCCAACGAGGTAAAATTCACAATGTCTAGCATCAAATCAAAAATTACCAGGCATGCAAAAAAGCAGAAAAAGATGACCCCTCATGAGAAGAGAAACCAATCAAAGGCTACTCAGAACTGAAAATAGATGTTAGAATTAGCAGTTGAGGACATTAAAACATTTCTTAGAACTATATTCCATATGTTCAAAATTAAGTGACAACATTAAATATATAAAAACACCCAGATCAAACTTGTAGAGATGCAATCTATTATTATAAGATGAAGAATACACAGGATCAGATTAACATCAGATGAGACATTGCAGAAAATAAAGATTAGTGAATTTGAAAACTCAAAAATCAAAGCTATCCAAAATAAAACAGAAGACAGAATTTTTTAAATAAACAAAAGATACTGACATTTAATTATCAATAAACTATTTATCAATATATGCTAATATTGAACAGTTATCATCAATGTCCTCAAATTATTTATCAACTTGATGTGGAAGTAAGTCATAACAAAAAGAAAAAAAGGTCATGAATACTTAAAAATCAGAAAATAGAATAAACTAGAAAAAATGTCATAAAGCACTACATAAATAATTACCAAAAAAAAAAAAGGAGTACACATAAATATTTAGAAGAGAGGAAAAGATTATTTCAGGCTAGGCAGATCAGGTTAAAAATAGTCAAAGAGAAAACATGGGAATTGTTTGTTTTATAGATATCCTCACATAATTTAAAGACTTTCTCCTTGGTATATACTTAGAAAAGCAAGTTCATTCACCATGTCTTCAGCAGCATCTGTGTGCTAGATACTAGCTATGTAGATGCATGTTCTATCTCTACCACTGATGAGTTTCTCATTCAAAAACAGCAAGAGAAATGATATTGGCTGCTGGCAAGATATGCTCTAAAGGAAGTGTTTCAGAATGTTGTGAGACAGGTATAGGAATTCTGATAGAGAAGGAAACAAAGAATGAAACAGACAATTTCACCCATTTCTAAAATCTCTTTCCTATTGTGGCTAATATAAGTGCTGAGCAAGAAGTGGGAAAGTCTACCACTGAAAGAAGCAGGAAGTCAAGCAGTTTGTTGCTCAATTTCAATTTAAATTCACGAATCCATGTGAGGTAGAAGTCAGGAACCTCCTCCTTTCAGGCAATCTGCTAAGATTCAGATAAGCCCTGACAAGTTCCTTGGCAAACCACTTAAGTAGATGGGCAACAGATGAATAATATATCCTGTTGTCTTAGAGTAAGACCTCAGTGAGTAAAAAAAACTTCAAAGCAAGAAACTGGCATGACTATCTGGTATTTTCATTAAAGAACAAAGATTTTTTCATTTTCTTGAAGTAGCAGTCATACATTATGCATTATGTAAAGCTAGAAAGAAGTTTCATGATGACAGAGTTCAACACTCACATTTTACAGATGGGAACACTGTGACCCATACTGAGAAAGAGACTACACCAAGGTCACAGAGAATGTCAGTGGTAACACTAGTTAAAATGTATGCCATGCAGGTACACCCTGGTGGCTTAATGGTTAAGTCCACTGCCGCTGGCTGGCACAGTCCACATATATCCCAGGGACCTGATCATGATCCAGAGTCGAGGCAAACAACCAGAATGAACAATTAAATAAAATAAATAAAATGTTTATTCGTCCTCTCTCTTCCTGCCTGCCTACTTGCCTTCATTATGCCTGCACCTTTCCTTTAAAAAAGAAATCATGCCATTCCACCACTTGAAATTGGCAGTCTTTACATTAACTCATGTTGCCTTTATCTCTTAAACAAATTTATGCTGCAGTTTTGATAAAGGATTATACCAATATTGGAAAAAATTATTTGGATACAGAAATGGATGCTTTAAAATAAGTTTTGTCTTAATAGTTTTACCAAGGATGAATCTCTAAGAAAATCTCCTACTGGGAAAATTTTCATTTGTGTTCTATGAAAAATTTCTTAATGTGTCCCTAGTACATTGTCTAATGGTCAATTTAGAGTCTATTTTTCTGAGAAAAGTAACTAGGTATGGAGTTTGCTCCTGCATTGAATTTCTCTCTGCTATACACAGCATGTATGATCATGTACAACCTCTTGATTTTCTCATCTGCAAAATGGGGCCAGCAACGGTGCCTACTTCCTAGGTGTTAAGAATTCACCAAAATGACTAATGCTAAAGCACACTGTCGGACACATCACAGGAGTTCAGAAAACATTAGAAGCTGCTTTTGCTGCAGTCAGTGACAGTGACAGTGGGGGCAGGGAGTCATTGTTATTATTAATGTCTTCAAGCTCATCCACACTGGACATCTTTTTCTATTCTGGCTTTCAAAGAGAACTCAGGCATATATAACAGGCACTGACATTACATTTTATTCTTAGAAGTCCTCTCCTTAAAAGTTTGTGCTGTTCCATAAATGTAAACCTTGCTCAACATTGTCCCAATTATTCATCAAATAATAATAACAGTTACTCTTCTAAGTCAGAGAGGCTCTAATTTCTTTGCCAGAGAGGCTCTAATTTCTTTGCCACCTCATGCTGCAAACAATGAGCTAGAGGGCTTAGTAATAAAATAGGAGTAACATACTTGCTCCATCTCTGCAATGTCCTCATAAAAGCTGGGCTCTATTACAAATGTCAGCCTGAGTTTCCCATGGTTAAAGTACATGGTAATACTGAACTGTCATGCTACAGATTTGTCCTAAAAGTGGGATGTGAACTCAACAACTACTCTCTACCAGTGAAAACAATCTGGCGCAATTTGATCCCCCCCCACCCACCCACCCTTCCATCAATGCCCAAAGGAACTGGTTTGCATTAGTGAGTAAGTGCCTACAAAGGTTTCTTCCTCTTTTGGACAATTAATTTATATCATGTAAGGCAAATATTGGCACATCTGGACAAACTCAGCATGAGTTTAAAAATCATGAAATATCCCAAGGCATCTGTGAATAAAAACGTCTCTCCCAGCTTTTCAGAAATGATAGAATGAGGTAGGGGCTGTGGAGGCCAGGGGTGATAGCGATATGAACATGATAACCCTCTTCACTGATCTGAAAGCTGTCACATGAAAGAGGGGGCAGACATAAATGGTGAGTGCTCCAGCGGGCAGACTGAGAACAAATGTATGGAAAAATTGCGGTGGGCGTTTTCAGCTCTCTAAAGAGAGCTTCCCAGGGCAAGGGTGTGCAGGCATGCATGCGGCAGCAGAGGGAAACAGATCCAGGCAGCACCACTGATGAGC
Organism: Solenodon paradoxus; assembly: GCA_004363575.1. Classification (NCBI taxonomy): domain Eukaryota; kingdom Metazoa; phylum Chordata; class Mammalia; order Eulipotyphla; family Solenodontidae; genus Solenodon; species Solenodon paradoxus. The sequence continues at coordinate 37,250 of RJWH01002445.1, read as the reverse complement.
GTCTCATGTGAAGGACCCTTCCTAATCTGTTTTAACCTTCAACTATCTACTCGAATAGTCATTCCAGTGGTCTATGCTTGCCCAGAATTGAAAGAAAATAGATATATTTGAGGCTCCACAAGTAAAAGGTATTCTGATTTCCACTCATTGTTTTTTTGATCAACACTCTTCATTTGTCAGATACCTTTGGAATAGGATAATCTACAGGATCTTACCTTTAAAATCTCTAGTCCAGTTTTCTTCCTCTTTAGGTCTTAAAACCTACTGAGAGAAACTCAGGCTGTTCTATGCTTAGCTTTGCCACTATTTTTGTATAAAATGCCTGTCTAGTTTTCCAACCTCCCTAGATCTTTTCAACAGCAGCACAGAAAGAAAGACACTTATCATCCACCATATTTAATCCAGGAAAAGATTATAGGAATTACCTAAAAAATTATTACAAATCATTTTTCAAGTACAGGTATTCCTCTCCTTTGCCCAACACATGTTTTGTGTAAATCACATTCTTTTTCCTACCAAATGAGCTTATAATTGTTCACATATGTTTATTATTTTATTCCAAGACTACTACTACATGACCTTTTTAAAAAAAATTTGGAAAACAGGGCTAAGGAACAGTGAGTAAGAATATCATTATACTCTGTATACATTGCTGTTATTTATTCCTTGTTGTCTTTATGCATGAGTGACGATGATCTTCCACAGAATTTTAATTTAGACTGTAATTCCAAGGTGACTTTTTAGCATTTTTAACTGCTCTTCACTTAGGGATGGTTCATGCAATAAGTTTATGTGTTCTTAAAACAAATAGTAATACTCTGTAGTGATTAAGAAACACTTTAAAGTACAGAGAATTATTAGCATTTAGAAATATGGAATTTTGAAAATAAAATCGTCATTTGAAGAAAGAATAACTAATGCAGCCCCTTGTTTTAGGGACAACGACACTAGATCCCTAACAGACAAGCTGGCAAGCAGTCTCTGCTAGTGAAGGCTCTGAGTCTCACAATGAATTCACTATAACTTAGTCCATAGCAACCACTGCTACCCACTCCCCAACGTAGGCTCTAATATAACCCAGAGATTCAATGAGTTTGTGGTTTTGCCTCTTCGTTTTCCGTAGAAATCTTTGAAAGGACATGCTCTGTGTACAATAGATGCATAATAAATTAAGGCCAAAGTAGGAGATGACCTTCCCCAACTAGAAATTCTAACATGTCCTGAAATATAGCTCAAACAGGAGGAAAAGGAAAAATCTCCAATCCTTGCCCTAACTCAACTTTTGACATATTTTTATATATCCAAATCACAAAAGTTTGCTTCATACTTTTGGAATAAGCAAAAACTATTTCCAGTACCCAGACTTGAAAAGGGTGAGTTAACGGGAATGCAGCTAAGGTAGGCAGCAGGCCAAGGCCTTTGAGAGCAAAGGTAGCTGACGATATGCATCTTCTATAGTTTCCCTAGGTATTTAGCCTAGACAAGTTTTCCCACATGTTCATAAAAAGACAGGAGCATTATAGTTAATATGATAGAAAAGAGGAAAATGAGTACATTAATTGTGAAATGTTCATACAGCAGAAGAGCTACTACAAAACAAATAAAAATAACTTCCTAAATTAACTTGCAGTTTCTACATATAACAAGGTTAATATCAAAAACACGATGGGGAGAAAAAAAAGAAGCACATTCTGGATTAACAGGTATAGTAAGTTACTATTTATATAAAAGTTAAAAATAGGTGAAGCTAGGCCATGCATCACTACTATATTTACACATGTCTAGCAAAAGTACAAAAACATGCCTGGGAATTAAAAGATATTAAATTTAGTTGAGAGATTATCTCTGGAGGAGAAAAGAAATAGAATTTAGGATGGAATGCATGGGAATTTTAGTTCTATCTGTAACGTTTTCTTTCTTTTTGTTTAAAAGGTGGTTTTTGGTTTACTCTTTATAAGGAAACGTACAGACAAGGAATGAAGGCAAGCAGGTAGGAAGAGAGAGAAGGAAGAGCATTTTATTTTTATGTTTTTATTTAGCTGTTCACAGTGGTTGTTTCCCTCCAGACCTGGGACTCAAACTCAGGGGTATGTGGCTTTTGCTACTTTGGAGGAAATTGACCTAAGAGCTGCTCCACCAGGGCACACCAATGTTTTCTTTCTTTAAAAAAATCTTGCTTTAGATATGGCAAAAAGTATGTATCTGAAAAAGCATGTCATGTTTATCTGTATACTTAAGATATTTCAAAATTTACAAATTGAAAACAAAACATCATGATGGCTTGCCATGGATTGCTCTGAATATCTAGTAGGAGTTAGAGAAGGCAGGAATAAAAAAGGTCCACCCCACTACTTTCGGCATTTTCACAAACCTAACTAATGATTGTCACAAGCTCCTCTGTCCTACCATGCCCAGCACAATATACCTGGAAAAAAAAAAAAAAAAAAATGCAGAATGAATGTGTGAGTGAATGAGCTAATAAAGTAAATGGTTGCTGAACATGCCTTTGATTAATCAAAATGGGAAAGATAAATCATTTTTGTTAATATCTTGAAATTCAAATTATTTCTAAATATGGGTCCATGAAAACTTCTTACAACATAATAGAAAAAATATCGAAAACAAGAAAAGGCACCTTTGAAGGTTTTTCGATGCCTAAATTTCAATGCTTTTGCCCTACTTCAGAGTCAGGCGCAGCACACTCACCCCTTTCGAGTCATCTAAAGAAGCAGAAGTTCATTGCTGTAACAGACCCAGGATATGACCCATAACCTGTTATAGAAAAAAGTCTTTGGGTAAGTAAGTCCATTAGCGTGTTCTTCTGAACCTTATGGAATGAATTCCCGGCATTTCTCTGTTCTGTTTACCAGATGCATTAGATTCTAAGTCATTTAGGTTTCATAAATGCAAGCTGTTCCCAAATTGTTCTCCAAATGCTAGACAGTAACAGTATGTTGTAATAACAACACACACAGACTGGTGTGTTCATCATGACTTCAAATTCCTGACGATTACAGGGTACTACACAGACTCAGTAAAAGGGACAGAAATCCACTAGCATACATTTTGGCTTTGCCCCCTCCACAAAAATTCAAGTGAATTTGAAAAGAACCAAAATAAGACATACATGATATATTCACGCAAGCCTTGTAATTAAATTTAAAAAAAAAAAAAATAGTGTCAGCAAAGAGAATAACTTTAGAAAGTACCAGAGACCTCCACTCTCTGAAATGAGGTGGGTGTTTTTTTGACTTTCTACTTTATTGAAATATTAATTCTTTTAAATATAATCCTGGAACTTCCTTCAAAATACTTTCCCCACAAAAGGGGGGGGGGGGTATACATTTATAGTGTCCCTTTAAAGTTTAACAAAAGAAGGATTCAAATGGAGTTACTTCAGCTCTGCAGAAGTCTTTTTCAACTGTGAAACAGGATCTTACTGCAGCCCCTTGTCTGCTCTCCACACAAAGAAAGGCTGGAAAACATTTGTGTTGTGCTTCTGGAGTCAAAAATGAAGAAGCCTTTTCCTTTCCATCAGTCCTTTTTTATTAATAAGGTGGCCACACTAAACCAGAAATTATAACCATCTGCTTTAGCCATTAAATGCAGATTCAAAGACCTAATGATAAAGTGACCTCTTTATTAACAACAGAAAGAAACAAGTGGTCACTTTCTCAGAGCATGCAGGGAAATAAATCAATCCATAAGTTCAGGTCGATGGTCCACCTCTGTTAATAGTGCCTCTTAAAGTTTTCTATTTGGTCTTCGTTCTTTTTTAAACACTAGATAAACAAAAGAAGAGGTCCCAGAGTACTTTTTCCATGAGTTTTCTTTAACTGTGCTATTGATGAGATGCCACTTAACCACCTCACACAATTTTACTTCTCCCTATGGCAAAAAACACACTGCATGCATCGTCTAACCAAGGAGTAGACACATGGGACTTATTTCCTGTAGTGATTATGTCAGAATCAAGGCCTGAAACCAAGAAGGTGTGTAGGAAAGCCACAGATCTGGAGGAGGAAAAAGCAGAATCACTGCAACTGTATTTCAATAGTTCTGTATGATAGATCCTTTCTTTCATTCATAAATTAGCATATGTTTTCCCCCAAAGGAAAATCACAGGCAGGAATGAAGGCGAGCAGAAGCAGGCAGGCAGGAAAAGAGAGGAGGAAGTCACACTTTATTTAGTTGTTCATCTCAGTTGTTTTCTGGGGTCTGGGTACCCTAAACCAGGACTGTGGACTGCGCTGGCCAAACACAACAGACTGAGCTGCTACTCCACCGGGATGCACCCATATATTAGCATCTTATCGGTCAAGTTGGGAAATGCTGGTTTTCCATGGATTGGGATTCCTCCACTCAACCTTGTAGGGCAGACATCAGTTTTCTGTGCACTGCCAGACCCATGGAGACCCCACATGATGCCCACCAAGTCCTCTGCCTCAGCTGCTTCCATCCAGCCTCCATCATCTCATCAATACATCTCCCTGGCCTTTGTCCCAGGGGCCTTAGTGCTGTAAGAGCCAGAAAGGCTTCTTCATAATGCCATCTTTCTCCTAATCCAATCAGTAGGCTTGAACCCAGAAAATCAGCAAAGACTGAACACCTGCATAGCTAATGGAACTACGTGGTGAAGGATGAGTAGCTGTCCTTGGGTAAGATACAGCTGATCCTTGAGCAACATGGATTTGAAGTGAGGGTGAGGGTGCGTTTATGAGCTGCTTTTTTCTTTTTTCCTTGTAGCTACAGGTTCCATTAACTGCAGGTGTTAGTTAGTTGAATCCACAAAAGCAGAACACATGAATATAGCAGACCAAAGGTAAAGGACTTGAGCACCCTCAGATTATATGTGTGTGTTGTGTGTATGTGTGCATGTGGGGTGTGTGTGTGTGTGTGTGTGTGTGTGTGTGTGTGTGTGTGTGTGTGTATGTCCTGAGACCCATCCCCCTTGGATACCAAGGACTGACTACAGTTAAGTTTTGAGGGAGTCTAATGTGTGGGCGCACCTGAGGTTCTAGCAGTGAAGGTCCACTGCCTTTGGCCAGCAGAAGACACATAGGCCCCAAGGACCCAGGTTCGCGTCCTGGAGCCAGTGGAACAACCAAAATGAATAGATGAATAAAATAAATGAAATGCTGCTTCTTCCTTTCCTTGCCTGCCTGCCTGCCTGCCTGCTCACCTTCATTCCTGCCTATAACTTTCCTTAAAAAACAAAAAACAAAAAACAACCAACCAAGGAAAAAAAGGCATGCCCTGGTGGAGCAGCAGTTAGGTCAGTCATCTCTGAAGACACACAGGCCACACATCCCTGGGTTCAAGTCCCAGATCCAGGGGGAAACGACCAGTGTGAACAACTAAATAAAAATGAAGTGCTTTTTCCTCCTCCCTCTCTCTTCCTGCCTGCCCTCTTGCCCTCATTCCTGCCTGTACATTTCCTTAAAAAAAAAAGAAAAATAAGACGTTATATGTGGAATTTCAGCAGTATGGGGTTGGCACCTGTGACTCCCACCTTGTTCGAGGACCAACTGCACTCTGTGAAGGATGTGGGAAGCACTGCTCTCCCACAATGGAGAGGCTTCTGCCTGTCTCACTACAAAGGTAAGTGTCTCTAAACACCCATAACCCCAGCACCTTTTGGTCCACACTCCACTGGTTCCCGCCTTCCTGCCACACTGGGGAACACAGTTCCAATAATCAAGACAGAGAAAGCCCTCCACAGGGGGTCTTGTGGACAGTGGGAAGCACACTGGCCTAATACCACCAAAGACCTTTGAGAGTCAACTGCAAGGGACAGCAGAAAGCTCGGCCTTCGACGCCCTTCCCCAAAGAAACGTCCTTCCCCCGGTCAGAACTAAGCGTGCACCACAGCCCAGGGAGTATATGGGAGAAGACACGCGTGTCAGCAAACCCCACAGATCCCCGCCAGAGGCTGATGGGCGGCAGCCTGACCTCCAGCTCACCCCTCCCAGGCCTGGGGTCAGGAATCTGGTAGGGCTCTTTGTTCTGCATGAACAAGCTGTGTGACCCGAGGACTGTTACTTAACTTCTCGGAGACTAGCTATTCTCCCAGAAAAGAGAGCAGGGCGAGGCTGCATCCACATGCCTGGAAGCCTTGGCATTCTCTAACTGGACATCACTTCCTTTAGCTGTTGCCTCAGTTTCCACGAATATAAAATCATGTAACTGAAATAGATGGCTTTAAGGTCCTTTCCACCCTGAGGCTCTATGATTGACCTGATAAATCTGGATCACAAGCAAGGATTATTCTGTTAATCAAAGTGGCCCTTTCTTTGCCAAATAATGATAGGAATGTGCCTCAGCTGAATGCCCCCACCCCGGCTACCAGTACATCTGCTTGGGAAACATACAGCCACTTCTATCTGCCTGCTTGCCAACACGGAAATCTTCAAACAAAAATGAGATGATTAATAGCATCCTTAATAGGGCCCCTGCCTTGACATTAAATCTTGGTCTGAGGTTATCAAAAACAGCAAATACACAAAGAACTCACTCAAAGCCTTGAGAGCAAGCCAGAGAGAAAGCCCGAGACTGTGCAGGTGGCTGGAAGGAAAACAGACATGAATTACAAAGGAAAGGTGCCCCGAGTTAACACAACTCTGGCATTGGGGATGGGGGTTGAAAACAGATGTGAAGGACAAGCTATCTCAGTGTCATGAGGAATGACAGCAAGAGTGCAAACTTTTCTCAGGCACATGCATACACACACTCACATACATAGTCACGTACTCATCACACTCACATGCTCACACACATACAGTCATATGCTCATCACACACTCACACATGCACACTCATACATACATGCATACACTCATACACATAAACATATACTCACACATATTCACACACAATCTCTCTCTCTCTCACTCTCGCGCTCTGTCAAGTAAAATTTATGCAGTTCACTATGTTGGCCTGGGGTCTGTGCTGTGCTGTCCTTGCTAGGACACTGTACAGTTGAACAGCCCGAAAACCAGTATTTTAAAAGGAATTTGAAACTAAGTAAGTAGTGTGGAGGTAGGGTGGTAATTTTCAAACTAGAGAGTGTGCTGGGCATAGATACTATAAGATCAAGTTCTACTTCTGTGATCTTTTATAGTTATAAAGCCTCTAGACCAAACTCATCTGTAAAGTGGACATTACAAATATTCAGCCTATTAGAAACATGGTTTTAAGTGTGTAAAACACAAATACACAAGTATTTGGGACACAGCAGACACTCCAAAAAAAACCTAGAACTTAATATCAAAATGCATATAGGAATTCGAGATCGAAATAGTGGGACTAACCAGAGAGACAAACAGAAACCAAGAAAAGACAGTAACAAACAAAGCAGAATGTGGGTCAAAGCCTAAAATAGCAGACTACGAGAAATTCCCAGCACTACGACTTTTAATAAATCTTTATTGATGTTAAGGGCACAAACATTGTCAGATGAGTGGTAAAGCATGACTCCACTTATGTGGGAGGAGAGAGAGAGAAGAAATAACATTAAAGCGAAGGAAGAAAGACCGCAGATACATACTCTAAATATGAAAAGTAAAACTGTCAGGCATGCAAGTGCATTGATAAGATGCTGGAGCAGAGAACCTGAAGTTCTGGAGCAAACCACTGGCATTCTGAGATGTGGACTGTGTTCTCATTATTTGAAAAGTCTTATCACAAAGAGTATAGTATCTCTCTCCATCAATAAATGTATGCAGAGGGCCTTCTCAATTCAAAAGCACATTAAACATGTCAGGAAAACAGTATCAACCCTCAAAGAGCCTCAATTTCATTGAGGAACCAGACGTGCTCACATGAAAGCGTAATTCACAATGCAGGGTGCACCAGTGGGATGGTGAATTCAAGGAGGGTGATCTGAGCCTGGAGACCTGGAAGACCTCAGAAGAAGGGATCAAGTCACTTTCTGCGGCAGAGAAGATTTAATTAAAAAGAAGCTCCATTCTACCCGTACTGCCAGGTAACAGAGAATTCATTGTATTCTGAGGATTTGAAAATCTTACAAGAAGGCAGATTGCATGACCTTCCATTTGCAATAGCTTCTTTTAGGAAAGGGAATAATTAGAATTACATAGAAGGGACTGCTTTATTTCATTCAATAGATAACTTTAAACAGGCTTCCAAACCACAAGCACAGGGCCTAGTTTTCACCTCAGCCCCAACACTTACTCAGATTCCCTTCACTGATGTCGAGCTACTTAACTGCCTTCCGCCCCTCATCCCCAGGCTCCCGACATCCCAGTAGACTGTGAGCTCCCTTTATTCTTTCATGTATTCATTCAGCAATTTTTTCAACATGTGCTATGCGCCAACAAAGCAAAGATAAGACAGCCCATCCTTACAAAGTTCATAGTCTAGTGGCAATAACTGACTCATTAACAAATACCTCCAGCTCAATGGCTGAGACATTCGCAGTATTTTCAAGAGCAGGGAGAGAAGCTATATCTAACCAGCCTGAACTCAGAGTGGACAGAAAACCATGGGGTCAAACCTCAAGTAGGAGGCAGAATGGAAAGATACCATCACACCACACAACATTTACTGAGGCCTTACTATGGGTGAGGCTGCCTTAATCATCACAGTAAACTGATGAGGTAAATTCCATTATCCTCATGTTACAGATGAGAAAACTGAGTCTATTTGTGACAACTATTCAGAAGCCTGGACTTTCCACATTTGGTAACAAGGACATAACACGTGTTTTTAAGCCAAAGAGTAACAGTCAGATTTGCATCAGGAGGCTACTCTAGCAAGGTGTAGGGAACTGATTTGAAAAGTTAGGGAGATCATTTAAGAAGCTCTCAAAATATTTAGTAAACAATAGGGAAGCTTGCTCTAATGGTGGAAAGAAGGAGCAGAATGAACAGATGCGAGACATATTTGTTGACAGAGATTTTTCCATTGGTCTCTTGAATTTCTGCGCATATGGCTACCCTTGATTCTAGATCATCTTTTCAAAGATGCTTATATGGAAAATAGTCTTGGAAAATAGGGTCTTCTTCTGAAGCAAAGGGACAACATGCTTACTGTCCAATAAAAGAAGACTGGGTTCCTCTCCTGTAACCCAATGCACTCACGAGGAGGCGTCATCAGAGTCCTGCGGCCCTGTGGGAACTGGGTCTTAGGAGACTAGGGCAAGGAAATGTCGATGCTCTGGCTACCACAATTGCTAGGGGACATAAAGACCTTTGTCTCTATCCCAGGGAGTCTCGTGTTCTTCCACGAAGTTATGGCAGGCTAACTAATTGATTTGCGAGTAGACTAAATCTCAAATCCATTAGAGTCCTTGACGATATTTAGGAGGAAATCAATATTTAGGAGGATTGGTGACTGGTTAAGTGTAGAAGGTAAAGGAGAAAAAAAGAATCTGCTTTGTTTTGTTTTTTAGTTTAGGTGAAAGAGAACAATGGTGCCATCCACTGAGAATAAAATATATAATAGGTACAAGATCGGAGTACACGGGGTGCTGGGAATTAGATAATAAATTCACTTTGAAGGCCTATGAGACATCCATGTGGACATAACCAACAAAGAGTCAAATAATTGAGTCAAAAGGGAGGGTGAGGTTATTAAAGATACACATATAGGGGTCATTAGCAGCAGGGAGGGTAGCTGAAACCATGAGAGAACACAAAAACTTCTATCTGACATGTAAAAAGACTACAGACTCTCAATGACTCAAAGCCAAAGGGTATTCAAGGGAACCAGCATATTCATCCTTAAACCCTTAGTGTCCAGCAGACAGCTTGACACAATGAGTATGCTAAATAAATGTCTGTTAAAGTACATGTCCAAAACATACCTAAATTACAGCCTTTGTTTAAATTAAAGTTGCTTCAACAGTTGCCTATATAGAGTTAATCTAGCTTTTCTCAAATCAAGATTTCAAGTGCAGGGTGTCTAAACTTGTTTCACATGAAATGCAACCAGTTTCATATGCAAATAATTACAAAGTTATCATTCTCTCATGTGCAATGTTCTGTTCAGAAGCAGAACACAATTCTAAGAGTCATAATTTCATGGTCATTAAAAAAAACTGTACTGTTGGTTTTCTTATTCAAGAAAACTTCCAAGTTCTCTTACCCACGGATCAGTTCTTCATTTATTCATTTTCAAAAAATACTTACTGAGGACCTATTATGTTCAAGGAACCATGCTAAAAGCTGTCTCCTCCTTGAGGGAATTTACAAAGGCCAAATGGTGGCAAATAAACCAGTTACTAGATCCACATTTAGCAAGTTACTTAACCTCTATAACCCATAGCTCCCTCGCCTGTGAAAAGGGGATGTTAAAAATGTGTATCTCACCAGTTGTGATGAGAATTGCATTTTATAACATCTCGAGAACATCTGGAACATATCACTCCCTTAAAAAGTGGTAACTAGTATTATGACCATTATCATAAGCCAGTCATGGAGAAACACCCATAGAAAAATCACTCACTGAGGGATGATGAAAAGCTTTATGAATACGACTAAAGAGGTAGAAAGCACTACACTTGCAGAACTTTGGAAGCCTGCTGAAAACAGTAATCGTTAACACCACTGAGTCCCGATGGTGTTTTAACTCCTTGAAATCATCCCCAAAAATCTTTGAATGAGTAGTGTTATTCCCTTACTCCCCATGAGAAAACTGGCATTTAATCAAGTCAAATAATTTGCCCCACCACCCACCAAAAAAGGGTAGAGCAGGAAGTAAACCAGGTATCTGACTCCAGAGGTCAATATCAAATTGCCTCCTCAAAGAATAAAAGAATACATTTCTATGATATTTTAAGCAAAAAAACCAAAACAAAACAGGATTTAATCTTTGGAAGCATTTATCTCCAACCCACAAATACTTTTACTCTCAGTATTGAGAGATCATTCAAAAATATCCAAACAGACAAAGACAGTTTTCAAAGTTGGCTGGGGTCCTATTTCATAGACTCTGCAATGGGACAAAGGAAGATTTAATATTTCATACTGGACATCACGTAAGGCTGAAGCACGGCGCATCCTGGAATTCCAAACTGAAAGTCAAATGGGGTGGGATTGAAAGCTGAACTATCTTGATGAAACAAAATGACTTCATTTACCTTTCACTCATCTCTTACTGAGCTATTGACTTTTCTAAATACGTCCTTAGAGTTTTATTATACACTCCTTGCAGATGTAGGGTTTTCCCCATTTCTATTTGAATAGTGTGAAAAACTGCTACGATATATATTCATTGTTTTGGGCCATCTGGGACTTCAACCAAGTGTTTTGTTGTCCTTATAATGTCATTGTTTCATTTTCAAAGACACAGGAGGTGAAGTGCCCTAAATACTGAACCATCAGATGATGGCTAAATAAATTATGTCTACTGTGCCCACTCAGTACAAATCACAGAGACAGGAAAGGGAGGTTGTACAAAGACTTGGAAAAAAATATTTTCATATTAAGTGAAGAAGTTAAATACAAAATTATGTGTATGGGATAAACACATTTATGAAACCTAATTTTAATTATGAATAGGACAAAAGAAGCTAGAAGAAAATAAGACCAAAATGTTTAAAGTGATTATTTATGTTTCTAATATGAAGCTAAAGGAAATTGAATCATTTTTCACTTTTTTAATAGTCCTTTATTTTCTTTGATGATCATATATTATTTGTACATTTTAACTGCAGTAAATTAATTTTAAGACAACAAAAAAAAAAATAGGTAAGAAAGATGGAAGAGAGCAAAAGAACAGGTTATCAAGCCACCTAATATTCTATCTCTACTTAACCTTTTCAGAACTCTTTGCTGAAAGTATTCATGTTTTTTTAAATCTAGACTTGCCATGTTTCTTAAATATTTGGACACTTATTTTATAGATAAGTTATAATAAGTTAATAAGCTAGCTAATTATAGATAGATGTAGACAATGTTCTTTTTAAACCAAAAATATTCCAGAATAACTCCTCTTAGAAATAGAGTCAAGACCTGCTTTCCCTATCACCTCAGTTGTCTCTCTCTTCTTTAAGAAGAGCATCTATTGATCAGTCAATAGGTGAGTATGGCAAACTTTTTCACAAGCCTCTTAGACATAGAAAGTCAATCTCTGAAACTCTGGATGAAACAGCTTACTGATTAATGTATGAAGTAGGTACCATACAACCATGGGTAACTTAGTGTATGGACAGCTGGACACATCCTTCTAGCAGTCACAAACAGTTCATTATCAATATGACAACATGAATGCAGCTTTACAGAAAAAATTATCCAAACTTAACTTTGTTGAAGAAAGGAAAACCTATTCTGCTGGCCGGAAATTACTGAGTTGAGTCTGGTGAAATGAACAGAATAGCTATACAAACTACATAATGAACTTCAGCGACTGTTTACATCTGGGAATGTGCATCACGCACACATCACTCCATATGCAACCAGTAATCCCCTAACCACTTTCAAAACACCAGTCATAGCACAACCCAAAAAAAGAATAATAGTATGCACATTTTTTAAAGAGCATAATGATTGGAAGAGCTCTGGGAAATTAACAGAGCCCTACTGTGGAGGTCAAATTCATATGTAGTTTAAAAGGAAAACAAATCTGACATACTGAACATTTGTCATAGGGCTCTCACTGACAGAGCAAGCAGGATTTCAAAGCAGAATGGAATTGGAGTTCAGTGGGGAAGCACGATGCTTGACTACCTTTCTTGAAGGGGAGAAAAAACATTCTATTAGTTCCCTGCTGCTTTGGCCAAGTGAAGTCTAGTCTCTCCTGCCATTTACCCAGGACAGAGCTGCCCTGTCTTGATGCCAGTTAACAGAAAATTCAAACTCACTCACACACTTCATCTCTGCAAGAGGAAACTCTGGCTGGCCGTCAGCTTTTAGCAACATCAACTCAACAGTTTCATAAGCCTTTCATAAAATAAATGTGAATTAATTGGGAGAGATGGAGGACAAGGCAGGGGGCATTCTTAAAAGGTGAAAAGTCAATTGCATCAGAGGTCACAAAGGAACCAGGGGTGTTTTTGTTTGGTTGTGGATCAGCCACCTTCAGAATTTTAAGCTCTTTTAAAAGGGATCAGTCATTTTAAGACATTAAAATCTTCAGTTTTGATTTGTGCCAAGTTCTGCCCTAAGACATTGTGGAGTAAAGGTCTATAGTGCCTGCCCCTCTTTCCTTGTATAATTTACAGACTTGGGACTACTTGCAAAGGTCTTTTTACACTTGTTTGTTCAAAATGAGCCCTTTGTTTATGAAAATTTAAGAAACTGAATTGTAGGAGACTGTAACTATTTTATTGTAACTTCTTTTCCTACTTTTACCTTGACTCACTTGGCATTCAAACACCTATATACTCGACTAATGAATGCCTCTTCATAAATTTAGCTCTCCCACTGGTTCAGACAAGCAGGGCCTAAAACGATGCAGGATATGCATTTTCTATTAACTGTTTCAAAAGGCCTATCGAAACCTTCAGATACTACGATGAGGATGAATCATGGATGGAGTATGGGATAGAAGCAAAGAACTTGGACTGGAGTCAGACAGACCAAGTTCAAATCCTGACGATGAGTTCTAATTGTGTGACCTTAAGCAAGTTCCTTGAGCCCACAATGATCCTAATTCTAACGGAGCTGAGGGGAGGATAGCATGTGATACCTGCAAAAAGCAAGTAGCATATCTGCTACTGATGACAACAGGATCAAGAAGAAAGAAGGCTTTCCACTTCAGTCACTACGTAAAAGAAAGTGGCTATATGGCTGTCTCCATTTTATCTAAAATAGGTAATGTGTTAGGCACTCCCAGCCTTCGTTCCTCGTCTGTAAAATAAGAGCTGTCTGAATGAGATTCTAAGTTTGAAGATCTGAATACTTGGAAAAATGCAGCGTCTACGGCTGTTGGCAGGCTGGATCACCCAGCAAAGCAAATGTCTTTTAACAGCCAAATCATAGTCTCTTTCCATGTCCTTTTCCACCCGCACATGTATTTTACCACACTTTGAGTTTCTCATGCTTTCTCTGTCCGTAGTGCTTACAGTAACATCTGGCACACTACAGATGACTTCTAGATGTCATGAATGAAGTCATGACTGAGTCATCTCAGTGTCCGCCCCAAGGCCACAGAGCTTTTGCACATAGTAGGTTATATATGTTTGTCTGGGAGTGCCCTTATAGGCAGGGGCTTCTTACTCATCTCTGAAGCCCCTGGACATAGAACAGAGCCTGGCACAAAGACGAAAGCAGAATTAACTAATGTTTTTACTCGAGAGACATGTTAAACTGAGACTAAAGCAATCAGCCTACTCCGAAAAAAGCAACTGGTAAATTTGCGTGGATTTCAGTTCCGGAGGGACTTCTTGGTGCCTGGCGCTATACCTGACATTTTGCATGATGTTTGCTCAACAGTCTTGGTAATTAGAGATGATGGACATCATTTTTAAATGAGTAAGTAAAGGCTCAAAGAGATTAAGTCACTTGCCAAAATCACAAAGCCAAGAGCTGGGATTTAAACCCAGACTTCTGGAGCCCATGTACTTGCTATTATGCAAGACTGAGGGAGAGGGGAAAGCATCCAATGGATGGACCATTGTATTTGAAGTTCTATGGCTTAAGGGGAGGAAGGAGGTGAAAACAACTGGCGGATCAGGCTGAAGAAGGGAGAATGACCAGTTGGGCCACCTGCCCCGGGCAGTGACTGACCCATGTGCTTGCCATCTGTAACCACGTCCGTCCGTCCACCAGGACTAGAAGGAAAGAATGTTGATTAGAGTCATTTTCGTGGGGAAGTGAAACAGGGAAAATGGCAACAGCTACCCAATTCCTTTTGATCATTATCTGCAAGTCCAGGCCAGCCTATTAGGATGCCTCAGCCTCGGTCTCAGAACTCACAAAATCCGTCACAGAAAGACCATTCGCATTTTCCAGAGAGCTAGAAGTTAGGGGAGAAAGATCTCAGAGGAAGAGATTTAATGACCCTTGATTTTAGAAAAACCAATGTAAGACAGACCTAAATCCCATGTGCTCTTTATGGAAACAAAAAAGATAACATTGATTTTGAAACTTCAGAGCATGACAGTGCCATAAAAATGTCCTTTTAAGTCTTTTTAGTTTTGTTTAGATATAGAACATGAACAGTAATACCTTTTCAATAATTAGAGTAAAAAACTGATTGAATGAAATCAAATATAGTAAAACATCTTTTTTTTTGTAAAAAGCACAGAAGACAGGGAGGAATAAAGGCAGACAGACAGCAGGCAGGGAGAGAGTAGAAAGAAGTATTTTACTTATTTAGTTGTTCATTTTAGCTGTTCCGCCCAGTCTTGGGCTGTGAACCCGGGTCCATGGGTTGTATGTGTTCTGTACCCCCGGCTTAACACCTGAACCATCAGCACACACCACATCTTCTACTGTTAATAGTAACATCAAACAGAAAACTATGATTTTATACAGACTGCTTAATATAATTGTTATCTTACCTAAGGGTTCAAAAACAACTTTCCTAGAGATAGTAAGCTGAATCGTTCAGTGCACAGGTGCAGACCATCTTATTTTAAATACTAGAGGGAGACTCACCAATCCTCAATTCAAATGCTGTTGAACTCTTGTGCTTCTCCATTTTAACTCAATTTAAGAAGGTCCATGACTAGAACATATTCCTATCACAAGAGTTTAAGAGTCTGGCCAAAGTGGAGAGGACTAAAGCTATTATAGTATGTTAGGGAAAAATTAAAGCCAGATCACCAACTTACTGAGCTTTCTCCCAGAGCTGGAACACACACACACACACATACATACACACACACACACACACACACACACACACACACACACACACATGACAGGAAGAGAGAGAAAGAGCACAAGAACTCTGGATGGAAAATTTTGACGTGATTTCACTATTCCTAAGCATGCCAGAAACCATAACTATTTGTAAAGCAGAGTCTATATTTCCAGTGTTCAAGGGCATAACTAAAGAAATCAGTGTGCAAATACATACATGTACTAGCTATTCTTTTAGACCACTACAAAAATCTAAAATTAAAGAAAAGAGAAGAGAAGGCAAGCAAAAGTCCCAAGTATCGCTGGAAAACTTTGGGTCATTCTGTGTGAAATTCTCTGGTCAGCCCTGCAGTTATCTGTCTCTGCATGCTGCCATTAGAAAAAAAAAAAGACAAGAACTTTGAAGACAGAAGCTCCAAATTGCTGTCTGACTTCTCTCTGCTCTCGCCAGTCCCAGAGCAACCCAGCGACCTGTGCAGAGCAGACCCCTGGGGGCCTTCTTTCACAGGTCCTGGAAATCCCTCCACAAGACAAAGCAAACTTCTTCCCCAAGGCATCCTCCTAACTTGTGTAGACCACTGTCATGACTTCTCTTTTCCTGGCTTGCTCTTTTTGGGACACAGCTGGTTTGTCACTGATGGCACTCCAAGAACCGTCTCAGTAAAGACAGGCACCAAAACCCCTTTCTGCTCAGGTGTCCCATTTCACTTTGCTTATGACCAAAGCAATTAAATACTTCAGTTATTCCTGGTCAATCCAACATCATAATGAAGTAGACTCACGTGAATAAAAAAAAGTTAACTTTTACTAAATGCCCATATTCTACCAGGAGTTGTGTTAGGTGCTTTAGATACCTACTGTTCATTCTGCTAGAACAGAAAATAGAAATTAAGAAAAAATATCACCATGCTGGTGCACCCTAGTGAAGTAGTGATTAGATCAGCCATCTCAGAAGGAGCACAGTCCATGTACATCCCAAGCACCTAGGTTCTTTTTCGGGGTCCAGGGGGAAAAAACCAATGTGAACAACTAAATAAAATAAATAAATGCTTCTTCCTCCTCTTCCTTCATTCCTGTCTGCCTTCCTACTCACCGTCATTCCTGCATGCACCTTTCCTTTAAAAAATAAAAATAAACTACTGTATTATGCAAAACTGTGCAATAAAAACCACAAGGCTTATGGGGAAAAGGACTGAGGCACATCACTCCAAAACTTCATTCGTGAGACACAAAATTTAAGACAGGAATCTAATAAACATAGAAGCATAGTCATATAGATGTTAAATGGTTAAGAAATACATATATAAATCTGGTATTTCACCTGAAGTTTGCTCGCAGAAGTGAGAGACAGGAGATTGCTGCCTGTAGATTACTGTGAAGTGATGAAAGGAGGGTCATCAGAAATCAGAGAGAAAGTTATAACAGGGATACAGATAAGTATGGTCCCCAACACATACAGTGAACTGAGGTGTGTGTGTTCAGTGTTTTCCTCTGCAACTCACTTGGGCTGTGCACCATTTTCTAGGGTTTCTCATGAATAAAATTGATCCTAAGCAAACACAAAATTTGTGTTACCCACAAATAATTCCCCAACACAGCAATCAGATTGGAACACATTTGTGTTTTAAAAACAAGTATTAGAGCAGAACTGACTTACTTTATCTCATTGAATCCTACCCACCCTGAAAAGATAGGTAGTGTTAACTCCATTTTCCAGAAAAGGAAACAGGTTCAGAGACTCTGTGGTTCCCTGAACCATATCATTCATGATAATTAAACTGAAGAATAAGGAGAGGGTCAGTCTGCTGCTGTCCCCTCCACCATATCATGCAATATTATTGCCACCTATTTTCTCATTTGACAAATAGTGCTGATTAGCATCCTTTGGGGTCTAAAAGCAGATTAAAACCTTCTCTGGCTGTTCCACCCTGCTGGATTTGTCTGCCCTGCAGTGATGCAGAGTTCAGGGGACACCCATGTCGATAGCAGCGCCATGTTCCTTAACTTAAGCAATGAACTAATTAAGCTTCTTAAGCATCTCTGGGGCAGGGGAGGATCTTTAAACCCAATGCTGTGAAATCCATCAGTCAGATTCAATAGGATTTCAGCAGATTTCATGAAACCTAAAGATTTACTTTCTGGAAGCTCCTTTTACATTTTCACATTTCTGCTTCTGGGGAGCTTGTGTTGAAGGAGAAAAAAAAAAAACGTCTTACTCCATAAAATGACAGCAGTGAAATAAAAGTCTAACCAAGTCACTCCTGTCCTTGGAATGTGTCTATGGCTCTGTACTGCCCTTAGGATCAAATCCCAGCTCTTCACATTGCCGGCAAAGTTCTCCTAGATCTGTGTCCAGATTTTATCTCCAGCTGCACCTCTATCCATTTGCCCACTCACACAATATATGCTCCAGACAGATTGAATTACCTTTAGTTCCTCCCATTCCATAAGGTTCCTCACATCCAGACTTGGTTTATATTATTCTTTCTACCTAGCATTCGCTTCATACCATCCATCACACCACCCTGATTCCTCCTGTTCAGTGCTTACTTCCCAGTCGCAGTTTCAATGGCCCTTCCTCCTGAAAGCCTTCCATGATCCTGTCCCCTCATCTGCATTAGGGGTCCCTCTTGGGTGCTCCCATAGCTCATAGCACCTTCCCTATCAGAGTCGTTAGCCCACCTTACCAGAAAACATATTTGTTCAGTTTCTCCCAGAAGATCAAGCTTTGTGAAGCACGATCTGTGTCTGGGTTTTTTAAATGCATAAATAAATAAATTCTATTCACATAACATAACATGAAAGAGTTTTCGAGGGCAATGTCTCATGTGCCCCATGTCATTTTATGAAATGAAAGGGGAATCAAGCAAAGGATCCAAGAGACAAACACACTAGTCACATAGCGAATAGATGGTGGAACATTCATTCATTCATTCATTCATTCAATTAAGTTATAGCAACTCTTATATTCTAGGCCTTGGGTATACAGCCTGATCAGATCACAGAGAAACTCCCACCTTCATGGAGCTCTCTTTATAGCGGGAGAGGGACAAACAACAAAACAAATAAATAAGATATAGAGTAAGTACATCATTATATCCACTTATCAGATGGTGAGGATGCTATGAAAAAAAATAGAGCAAAGACAAGAGATAGACAGGGCCTCCCTGAGCTCATATTCTTCGAACAAGGACCTAAAAGAGGTGAGGGGGAGATCCAGACTGGTATTTAGCCTCCAGGCAGAGGAAGTAGTAAATGCCAGGTACTAAGGCAGGAGTAGACTTGCCACGTTGAAGGAGGAATACAGAGGATGATGCCACCGGGGTAAGAGTGAACTGCATTCAAATCCGATGGACGAAAATAAGAATAGCTATTCTTTACAGAATACCTACTGTGCGCCAAGGGGATACAGTGATGAAAAAGAATGACACATTCCCTGTCCTTACAGGATTTACAGTCTGGTCACATACTTTTAAATATGCTAGAATCAAATCACAGCCTCAGAAATACAGCAACATCCATTCACAGGTGAATTCACTCCTTAGCCTATCAAGAGGAAGTCAATCCTCTGAAAACTGCTTCGTCAGACCTTCTGCTGAATGAATAAATAGGTGGTGAAAGTTGCCCCCATCCATAGTTTTTGTGTTGGCTTCCCAGGGATGAAGAAGAAGTCTTCTGTACACAGATGGTGCCAGCAGCCACATCACAAGGGTCTGTGAATTGTGGCTTTCTGATCAAACATGAAATTAACACTAAAATGTTTTTAAATGCATTATTGCTAGGGGAATTACATAATAAAGACAAAAGCTTCCCTATTACTTAAGGTAATGAAAACAAAAATAAGGATTTATAAGCTTCCCAGCTCTGACCTAAATTGCTGTGCATTATTTTCCGGCATCTCTTTCTGCTTTAGAAAAACCACTACTAATTGCATTCACATTACACAGTATCAACCAAACCTGGATTTGGGTTTCTTCCAAGACCACCAACAGGCTCAAGTTACAGTGAGTTTATTAAATGGGAATTTCTTTTTCTCTTTTAAGCAAAAACTTAGAATGCTGTTACCTTTTGGAGAGACTAAACAGATACATGCTTGATAAGTAACATTTTAAGAAAATCCCAAGCATCTGAATAAGGGGGGAATGCACATTTTTTTTAACTCACAAGATAATAAGGGATTTTTTTTTTTTTAAGCATCCATTTTGTTGGTGGCTGGGAGCCTGGAGCTAATGAAAAAAACATTTACAAGTTAGGTTTCCACAACTCTTCTTTTGTGTTCTCTAGATTAGATGCTGCTGGTTATACGCTAGGAAAACCTGGAACTCGCCTGGAAAGGGAACATAAGGAAGAGGAGACCAGTTCAATCTCACCCAGTTTAGACTCCCTTGGAAGGCAAACACGAGGACCTATTTTTTCATGGCAACATTTCTAAATTCTTGACTCTAAAAGTATTGCCAATCTCAGTCTTTCTCTAATGACGGTCCACTCTTATAAACCCCAGTAAACTTCCTGGTATTTAGATGGAACCAAATGATGCTCCATCCCCTATAGCAAGGGCAGAGACCAAAGAAAATGCTTCCAGCTTACAGAGCAGATCTTTTCATCATTGCATTCTTTCCTGAGTCCTGCTCCTTAGCAAGGATCACCTCAGAACCCTGCACACAATTCTGACCTCTCACCAGGACATGAAGGCAAGAGACAGGGAGAAAGAAGAGGTGGTGGGGTCAGTAATCACTCACTGATTTCCTTTGGGGAAATCACTCTACCATCACAACTCTATTTTGTATTCTGTTCCTCTGTCCTTAGGGATCTGTATTACCCTGTCTACTTCTAGACTAGATTTTACATATGAAGAAACTGAGGTCCACCCAGCTGGAGGCAGAGTTGAAATGATACAGGGATTATTGCCTCCTGATTTAGGATTCATTGTTTAAATCCAATGGCACAAACATACCCTGGTGAATATGGATTTGGGCAAAAAAAGAATAAAGACTGAGCAGTTTTCCTGTGTGAATCACACAGGAGAAAAAAAAAAAAAAAAGAACATTCACACAAAGAAATATGATGTTAAAAATTTAGTTTTTAGATAATATTTTTAATGGTCTGAGGCATAATTTACATACCATAGGCATCTTCTGCTGGCCTAGCAGAGAAGGCTACTGGACACAGTCCACAAGAATCCTGTAGACCCAGGTTTGAGACCCAGAACCGGGGGTACTGCCAAGATGAAGGACTAAATAAATAAAATGTTTCTTCCCCCTCTCTCTTCCTGCCTGCCTACTCACCTTCATTCCTACCTAAACCCTTCCTTTGAAAAACAAATGCATACTATAAAACTCACACATTTGTTTAAGTTCACTGACTTTTGTAAAAGATCTAATTGTGTAATTAGATCTAAAAGTGAATTAGAACATTGCCATCAGTCTGAAAAAGTCCTGCTTTTCTTGTTAGCAGTCACTTCCCACTTCTAGCTCAGCCCCAGACAAACACTAACCTTTTTTTCTGTCTAGGTCTTTGGCTTTTCTAGAAATGTCATACAGACAGCATATGTCCCTTTGTGCCTGGCTTCTTTCATTTAGCATCGTGTTTTTGAGGGTTTTCTATGTTAAAGCCTATATCAGTATTTTGGTGCTTTTTATTGCTGAATAGTATTCTACTATATGATTATAGCATCTTTTGTTTATCCATTCACCCACTGATGGACATTTGTGTTGCTGCCACTTTGGGGCTGTTATAATCAATGTCGCTGTGAGCATTTCATACATGTTTTTGTGTAGACATGTTTTCAATTCTCTTAGATATGATACTTTGTGTGTTTTCCTTTTTAATTATAGCCATTCTTATTGTGGTTTTAGTTTACATTACAACATTTGATAGCACTTTAAAGTATTATATTAAGAAAAGCACGTTTCAAAATTGTTTATTTATAATGACTTCACTCATATATGTCTTAGAGATAAATGAAGACTAAAAAGAAATACATCAAAAAATTAACTCCTATCCTTCATAAAGGATAGGAGAGAATTTTTTTTCTTAACCATAACTATGAAACTTTTATATGGGTAAATATATAATAAAATACATTCTAGAAATTAAAAACACTAAGAACTATGCATTGCAAGTTACTAAGAGTCGGGATATACCAAAGTCTCAGCTAAATTCAACTCTATTAGCTCTTTATAAATTACCCATTCTGGGGATTTGTGGCAAATTTGCAAAACTAGATGGACTCTTTTTTGGCCTCAAACTGTGTCTCTGGGATTCTACTACAAAAGTTGACAAACTACAAGCCTCAGCCACATCCAGCTCATTGCCTGGTTTCTGCATGGCCAAAAAGCTAAGAAAGGTTTTACATTTTTTAATGATTGAGAAAAATCAAAAAGGGAATAATATCTTATGATCTGTAAAAGTTACATGAAATTCACATTTCAATGTCCATAAATAAACTTTTATCGGAACACAGCCAGGCTCACTTGTCTATGGCTGCTCTTAAACTGAAGAGGAGAGTTGAGAAGTTGCTAGAGACTGGCCTGCAAAGCCTAAAATTTTACTATCTGTCCCTTTACAGAGAAAGGGACAGATGACCTCTGCCTACCCATCCCTGATGGGTATTCAGAAAAGATAAGCTCAGTTCCACTAAATAAAAGTTATTAGGGAATAAAACTTTTGAATTAGTAACTCTTTGTATTAATTAATATTACTCTCTTTTCTAAAAAATGTAAGATTTATAGCTGACAGCAAAAATGTCGAAAGCTTTCAAAGCAGTTGTTTAAATTATAAGACTGAATTTCTCTTCCTGACACCTACTGGGTCTTCAGTACTTATTGAAAAAAATCCACAAAGAAATGGATGGATGTGTGGAGGGGTGGATGGGTTGGTGGATGGAAGGAATCAACAGTTTTTAAAGGCTAACTGTGAGAAAAGTGTCAATAGCAAATCCTGTGATAGACCACATAAAGATCTATTCCCATAAATCTCTGTGTTCTCATGAATCTCTGATATGAACTTGTAACTTGGAAAAAGCAGCACAGATGAGCAAAATCATATGAATAGATGTATAACATTAGCAGCAAATCAAAAGTACGTAAACATCAACATAATATTAATTCACATAATAATATTCACATTTCCAGCTTAGAAGATAGTCAAGAATTTAAAAAATGACAATTGATTGTCAATATAATAAAGAAAATAACCACTAATATTCAAGAATACAGAGGATCATGAATTTTCTGGATTTATCATAGGCAATGTAATTTACATGGATCAAAGACCTTTGATTCTTGACCCAGTAATTTTAGTTCTAAGAATTATTGCCAAGAAAACAATTATAGATATGTGGGAAAATGTACAGACAATCCCAGCATTGTTTACACCAGAGATAGAAGCAGGGTGGGGGCGGGGGTGGGAGAGATCTAACATCCAATGACAGGAATTAAGAAAATTTTGAATTTCACACGTAACACTAAATTTTGCAATGATTACAAACTAATTATTTGAGAGTCATATAATCTGATATAGAAAGTTGTTCACAATAATACAGATACGGGACAGCAAGTCATAAAATCAAATTACATCGGGATGAGCATATATTTTTCATAGAAAATAACTGAAGGATAAAAACTTCAGTGAAAATCATTATCTCTTATTTTTTTCCTTATCTATCTATTCTTATTTTCCACAACAAAGACATCACTGGTTTAGTCTTTAAATAAAATTAAAATAACAAATAGATAAAAGATCTTATAAATCTGAGGACTCCAGGATAAGCACACCAGCAGAATAAAGGAATGTCATTAATTAATTAATTAATTAATGCAAACAATCTAGGTTGTAAGCATTTATAGAGGCCTTACTTATTTAAGAAATATCTACTTAGCATCCACTACATACCAGTTTCAAATACCATGGTCTCATTAGTGAAAAAACAGACAAACTCATGGCTCACATTGGTGGAGTAGCAATTTGGTCAGCCACCTCTGAAAGAGCACCATCCACATATATTCCAAGGACCTGGGCTCTGGCCCCAGGGTGGGGGTGAATAATCAATGTGAACATTAAATAAAAAGAAAAGAAAATGCTTTTTTCCTCTCTCTCTTCCTGCCTGCCTACCTGCTCGCCTTCATTCCTGCCTGCACTTTTCCTTTAAAACAAGGTAAGAAAAGAAATAGACAAACCCCTGCTCTCCTAGAAGCTTCCATGCTATATTATCTTACATCTCTGTTCTTCCAGCCACATCAGCAAGCAGTGCTGGTGACATGTGAAAAATCCTGATTTAGAAATCGGTGTCAGTTAATTTCTTAACAAAAGGACTCATCACAGCAAGCTTCTCAGTGCATGTAGTACAAGCTTTTATACTCACAGAAAATGTCTTTTCACAAAACTATCTAGCTTGCAAAGCTGGGTTAAACCTCTAATGCCAAAATGAGAACACAGGTTCCTGAAGCCATTCTGACTCAGTCCCCAGCCACTTGGGGAGGGGGGAAGCTGTCAGATAATATTTCATGACTAGCTGGGCTTAAGTTACTTGAACCAGCTGGGGCTTTTCTTAAGCTACATTTTGCTCTGGCCAGAATATCCTCCCAGCTGAAGTTGCCTGTTCACTATCACTCCACAGAGAAATGGGTCATTCTGTTTAACTCATAACTGTAGACGTTGCTTCTTTTTTCAGGCGAGAGAAACCCCTGGACCTGGTATTCAGCTTATTAATAACTGGATCCCTGCTGAGGTAAGCCACTAAGAGACCTGCACTCAATTTCAGAAGACAGATACTTCTTCTGTTGGGCCAGAGTTGTTCATAACGAATTGACTCAAAATAAGTACACACGGGTGCTTTCAGTTTCCCAGAAGTCCTGAATCACTAACTTGTCAACTCACTATTATTTTTTTCCAGCTGTAGCAATGAAAAGTTTCGGCATTTTCCAATGGATACCAAATACATCAGCCATGCAACAACTTTAAAGATCTTTGAAAATAAAGCCACAGACGCCTCATATGACAGTCAGATGGAGGTCATTAAAAACTGAATAAGGAGGCAAGATGGAATATTGAACACTTGAGTTCAAATCTTAATACCACAACATCATCCCTGGGTGAAACTGGGCCTAAATAATTGCTTTTTTTGAAACACATCAATAAAGTAAAGAGAAGGATACCCTGCTTCAGTGTGAGAATTATGCAGAACAGCGTGCTTGGATCCAAGCAAGATCTGAACACCGAGACATGGCATTACAGTTTCTCTCCCCATCATAATCTTGAGCATAAAAAGACCTATTTGGGGAGAAAGAAAACACAAAGATTTCTTTCCCCTTTCCCTGTTCATGAGGGCTCTTTACAGACTATAGGCAAGCACCACTTGCTGTAAGAGACAAGACTGTGATGGAGAACGCATATCCGTGCAATTCAGCATAATGGCTTAGTGTAAGAGATCTTGGTTCAAGATCCACTACCTCCTAACTGCACCACCTCACACAAGTTATCTGTGTCCCTATTAAAACAACAGCAATTAAAGAAAAATTCAGTCTTATAACAAAGGGTCATTATAAAGATTACATGGGAAAAAACTTATAAAACACTAATGCTATCACTATAGAACCACTCCAAGCAAGTGACAGATCCACAACCCCATCTGATGTCTGAATTTTACCATCAGCCCTTGGTAGGTTTTAAGTTCTTTATTCATACACTTCTCAAGGCCATTAAAGAACTAGTTCCAGCTAAATTCAAAATTAACGTTAAGCTATCATCTGCTCACAGCAAAAATGACTACAAGGTAGGAAAGAAGAAAGAGAAGGCAAAATCCACTCGCTCTAGGTGCTATTTCCTCTAAGGTTATTTTCCTCCCCTATCTCCCAACAGAAAGGTAAAAATAAAAACAAATCTAAATTTAAAATCTTCAACAGTGCAATTACAGCCTCAATTTCCAAAGTACACCTACTGCACACTGGTTCTTTGCGCCTGTGGCGGTAGAGGGATAGATTTCACTAAATAACCAAACAGATGTGTGGAAAAATACCTAAGATTGCAGGGGGTGTAGCAAGATGGGGGAGCCACCAACCTCGTAAGGTTCCAACATATCACAGAGTGCAGCAATTCCAGCTCACCAACTCGAGTTCAACAAAATAGCATCTGACACTTTGATATCTTACCAAAGACACGTATCAAACAAGTTGGAATTTCTGACAATAAATTCACTAACTTGGCTTTACTAAGAAAAAAAGATTTGGATGCCTCAGCCTTGCTTCCTGATGCCTGCATAATATTCTGTGGTGATTTATAAATTAATTTCAGAACTGGATCATTTCGTATATACTCCAATTTCAAGTCCTACCTCGGTTTCCCATTTCCTGTGTATAAGAGGAATCTTATTGCCAACTACTGTCAACTACCATATTAGGAGCTTGACATATGTATAGAAGCTTACTCCTCACCATGCCACTAAGATGCAGGTATTATTGACCAATTTTATGATAAAAAATATTAACCCATTTTATAAGGACCAAAGGAATCCTCAACTGTTCAGCTACAGAGTGACAGCTCTGTGATTTAAACCTGACTTCAAGTCCCAAGCACTTTCTATTTCCCCACACAACTATTCAACCAACAGCTATTTCTTCTCTCTGCCACCTTTCCACAGCAATTCTTGTTTATACCACATCTTCAAGCTTTAGCAACACCCCTTTCCTGGATACATGGCTCCTAAGATCAAATTTGAGGATGGGGGTGCATCCTGGTGGAGCAGCAGTTAGGTTAATCATCTCTGAAGGAGTAGGTCATATACCCCTGGGTTCAAGTCCAAGATTGGGGGGAACAACCAGTGTGAACAACTAAGCATAAATAAAATAGAGTGCTTCTTCCTCAGCTCTCTTCCTGCCTGCCTGCCTACTCGCCTTCATTCCTGCCTGCACCTTTAAAAAAAAAAAGTGATGGAACCTTATCTGTACCTTTTCCCGATAAACTGACAATGATTATTGTTACAGGGAAACCCAGAGTTTAAGACACTAATGTGACTTGTTCAATCAGCAATGAAGCAGGTTCAAACATAAATCTGGCAAAAACACCTCTTCTTTTTCAAGCTTAGTCCCTTGCAAAAGATATATCCACAATTGAACCTACTCCCATCTGTCAGGGCCTACAAATGCCATCTTGTCTCCCAGGAAGGAAAGATAACCTGTGTGCAGGTCTAAGGAGGTCATAAATGATCCCACTCTTAAAAAAGTTTTTTTGACTGATATGACCCAAAGGTAAGGTCTTGGACTTTGTTTTCATGCATAAAAGAAAGATGTGAGTCAATCATAAGAAATTCCAAAGGCTCCAGAAAATTTCTTTGACACTAGAGAAGGCAGAATTTCTCCCCTTCCCTGGAAGTCTGACAAGGATCCTCAGTGGATCTACTCTAGTCCTATAGAATCACTGGAAGCTTCTGGGAGTCTTCAGTTTCTGGAGTTTTAGCAATTTTTCCTTATTAGCAACCTAAGACCTCCCATGTAGGCCTTGATTTTCTAAATATGACAGTGAAGAAGAACAGAAATACAGGGAAGGATAATTTGAAATGCAGAAAAATCACACCATGCTCTCCAGACATTCACTTCAAATCCCAGCTCTGCAACTTCCGAGCTACAGAAGCTCAGTAAGTTGATTGTCTAAGATTCAGTTTGCTCATCTACAAATTGGGGCTGTTCAAATGATAAATGAGAAAAAGTAATAAGGCAACGTTGTGTCTGGCACATAGAAGAAAGTAAATCATTGGTTAGAACTTATATATTAACCAACGTCAACTTTTCAACATGGTTGACATTTTCATAACACACTGTTAAGAGAAAAAAATACATCTTTGTGTTCATTCTACCAGGGAGTCAACACGGAAGCATTTCTGCTAATGAAAGACAAAATCTATGGCATAAAAAAACAACTAGAAATAATCCTCCAAGCTTCATGTTAGGCCAATTTTCAAACTTCCCATCTTTCCCTCCAAAATATACAACCCTTTCTTTCCCCAGAACCCTACTAGGCTACAAGCATAGGATATAGAAAGAGCTAGAATCTTTCAAAGAGAGAACCCAGCTGTAACCCCTGCTCAGATATTCACTGGCTGCATATAATTTCCATCTCTTTGCAGCTCAGCAAATTCATCCTAAAATAACAATAATAATTCATATCTCACAAAGTCATCATAAAGATTGGAACCAGCCCCATGTAAAGTGCCGCACCCATATCAGAGCCTCAACAAAACATTGTACTATTTCAATGATTACTCTGGGCTCTGTAGAGACACCCTGTGTTTGCTCATGGGCCCTCTGGAGAGGGTTGGCTCCCTTGAGCCATATTGTCCAGAGAGGAGTCAGGAAGAAGCCCCAGATCTCAACAAGAGCATTCCACACACCAGGCCAGCCCCAGCCTTCAAAATTCCCAGGGTCTCAAGGAAAATAACCCAAAAAAATGACATCTAAACAAGAAAGTGGAGTTCTGCGCTCCCTCTCACCTTTCCCTTGATTCTCAGTGACTGCACTTTGGTTTTGATTAGAAAGCTCAGTTATGCTTCCCAGCACCCTTGCAGTCCCCCACAAGCCCCATCCTAGGCAGAGATGGCCTCTTATTAAAGACAATCGTGCTTTAATCTTTATACCAGAGCATGCTAATGATACTGTACTCAGTTTTGGTCCTGTGCCAAAGAGCAAACAGTGCCAACATTTGTAGACTTCCAACAGGAAATTAAATAACTGCCCTGCTGGAAATATGAACCAATTTATGGTGGTCAAACCTGAATCTTCCAAAATATTGGCATGGTTTATGTGTAGCAAGCACTAGGAACATTTGAGGAAGGAGATGGGGAGAAATTCAAATTAAAACTCAACAAAATCTTCAAGGGAGACTTTAAAAACAGTCATGCTCCCCTCCTCCTCTGTCCCGGGTATATTCTCCTGGTAGGCTGCAACCACAGGGCGTTTACATCATGCTGCCCTGGGAAATATTAACTGCTGAAACCTCAGGCAGGGCGGCATCACAGCCACAAATTCAAAAGCACAAGTAGGCAGGAAATGCAAAACTCCAGTTTCCTCCCAAAAGACACGTTCCACACTCTACCCACTATGTTATGAAATACACATTTAGAAGTCATCCTATTACATTAAAGCTTTCCTCTTATGCACACAGAGTAAGACTTAGACAACTTTCTCTTAAAGGCGTTCTCAATGGCAAGCACAGTGAGGTCAGGAACCATGTTCATCCTTCTCTCCCTGATGTAGACCCAGGGCCTGACACAGTACCTGGCACATAGCAAGAACACAATTGAAGGACGCTCCTGCTGGCATTATAACCATCATTTATTTTGAAGCCATAGGGGTGCAAGGCACTAAGCAGATCCCTCCAGGATGCCAGCTGTGCAAACACAACCCTGCCATCCACCTAGAGTATCAAGCAGCTAAAAAGATACCGGACATGGATTAAGCATCTTCACTGAACTAAGCGGAGTGCAAGGTGTTTTTCCTACTGACCACTTGCTCTTCTTAACACATGCAGTCCTCACAAAGACAAGTAGTCTTATCTTCATCTAGCCAAAGAATATGTGGATACTCAGGGAGGCTAGGTAAAGTTTCATGGAATAGAGGCAGCACCTGCGCCCATATCTCTTTTATGTCCCCTCTAGTCCTGTGAGGTGACTATCACTAGTCCATGCCACAGACAAAGAAACTGATGTTAAAGACACCCACATTGGCGTAAGTCCATTAAATCACTCTCCTCACCCTCATACCTCCTAAATTCAGTTGAAGTCCCATTTTCATTCAAGGGGCTGGTAACACATATCTCTGGTGATGGAACTGATTTAAATGGTTACCTGAGAATATACTGACAGTCCCTGAGCACAACATAAACGTCAGTTGTTAAAATAGTTAAAGTTCTGCCCGTGGTCAGTGTCCATGAGTGATGCCCTAGTGGGTTCTACACAATTCTCTAGGTCAATAATCACAACCCTTGGGTTCCTATCACAGTTGACATGGCATCTCTGCCAGGGCAGATAATCTCAATGCATTTCTCCAACCCTGGAGGGGTCCAGTCAAGAGAGTGTCTGATGCAGTGGGTCTTAATCAGAAGGACACTTAACCAGAAGAGTCACTCAGGAACCTTTGACCAATGCCACATCCTCCATCACTCTGAGCTTTCTGTGTCACGGGTTCTGGGCAGGACCTATGCATGTGGAAGTCACAGCACACAGGTGATTCTGTATTCACCCTGATTACAAACCACTGGGAAGAAAATTCTCAAACTTACCTGCTGTCAGACAAGCTTCCATAGATCCATCATCACTGCAGGGAAAAGCAACTGAAATCATTTTTCTGATTGATAAGTTCATAAAAGGAGCTGTGCTTTGAAAGTTAAAAGCATGTCACCATTGAAGGTACTATTATTAGTTTCATCTTTATACACAAGGTAGTATATTACTAGATCCACACATCCTCCCGATTTCCTTTCATGAACACTAAAAAGAAAAAGTCCTATTTCCACAGCAACTCCACATAGAAGGGTTAGGCATTTTTCCTTCAATACAAAATTACAGGCCACCACACAAGAAACAAAAAGACAATCAAACTTCAAAAACAACAGAATTGCTTATCCCAAAATGTATAATATTTGAATATTTAATGCTCTCAGATTAGCATAATTACTGGTATCCTCCTGGCTCTGCTTTTCTCCACATCCAAAAAGTCTATCACTCAGAGATTGTCACCAATGTCATTGAAAGAAATAGGCAAAACTGGTTTTCTCCTATAGAATGACCTGGAGGAATAGGAGTTGTGGAGAGTCAGATGGTCTCATTGGACCAACCACAAATTACAGGGCATTTGCAGAAATAAACAGAGGCCAGTAATAATATTCCAGTGCCCTGGTGCTTTTTTCCCAAAGAGATCAAAGCTGTAGGCGGAAACAAACTAAGTGAGAAGGAAAAGGTTGGTGGAGAGAGGAGTTGGGCAGGAGTAGATCCAAAGTCCTAGCTGAGGAAGAGACATACCAGCAAAATACAGAAGCACTGAAGGTTGTGAAAAGGCGCTGACCACTGCCCCGACCTCCTTGGCAGTGAAGAGCTGTATTCAAGTCCTAAAGGTATTGCCTGGAATCAGATACAAGTGCAACTAATCAAAAGAAGAGTATGTGAAAAAGCAGGGGAACTTGCTGTTAAGGAGTCACTCCAGGCTGAAATAAAAATGTGTGACTTTGCCTGCTTGTCCTGTTTGCCAAAGGGCACAGTAAGTGCCTATGTCTGTCCGGAACTCTAGACTAACTTGTGTGTCTGTGTGAATCAAGTTTTATTAAAACACAGACACATCAGTTTTAAATAGAACAGCAGAACTGAGCAGTTGCACCAGAGTGGATCACACAAAAAGCCTATCTGGCCTTTCACAGGAGTTCAGCAAACCCTCTATCTTATATGGCCTACTTATTTAATTATCTAAATCCTGCACCAACTTCTTTCATGGAAACAAAAGTCGAGAAAGACTTCTGATCCTGGCCTGATTCAAGAAGACTGACCCCTAAAACCTATATTGTCACATGAACTATTCAGGTGATGTTTTTTCAGCCATCCAAAACAGCATGCAAACTGATTATAGGTCATATGTCAAGCACAAAAGAAATATAGGACTCAATGATTACAGAAGAGGCTGTTGAAGGGGGGGAAAAAAACCTGATTCAGTGCCACATATATTAGGAAAATTTCACTAAAACACTGTGTGCGTTAAACCACCCCAGACTCGCAACTTCAAAAGCCAAAAGAAAGCAGACTTGATCTTTCACGAACATATTTTGCCAGAATAAAAGAAACAAACATGCTTTATATCTATCACATTAGTATGCTTTTTCTTCATCTTTATTGGCCTTTTCTCCCTCATTATAATTGTGATAATTATGGGTTTAAATTAGTCTAATACCAAGAGAAATCCATTTGAACTTTCCATTAATTTCTGACATGCTGTTCATTTGTTCACAAAGTTTTGGGAACCGGTAACTGTCTATCACTTTAATTCCACAAATGTTCATTAAGCATCTACTCAATGCCAGGCACTATGCTAGCAGATTCCATCAGGAGCACTCGAAGGCGTGGAGAGGGCACTAGTGCTTATTCTGTATGAGGTAAGAGGCACAAACACAACTATAAAGACAGGATATGTGGAGTGCTAGAAGGCATTTATTCCTTCTTTCAATCAGCATTTACAGGATGTCTGCTATTCCCGGAGTCCATGATTCTGAGTGTATTTCTTTCAACTGGGGCAACTTTCTGGAACAAGGCAGTGTTTAAATGCATACTGTGGAGCGCCCTGGTGGAGTAGGTTAGGCGCATACATCCTGAGGTCCCAGGCTCACAGCTCCCAGCCAGTGGAAAGAGCCAGAATGAACAAGTAAATAAAATGAAGGAAAGTGCTTCTTCCTCCTCTGTCTTCCTTTCTGCCTGTCTGCCTACCTTCATTCCTGACTGCACCTTTACTTAAAAAGAAAAATAAATAAATGCACATTACTATTATATACAACATTGCTGAACAAATGAAAACTTTCCAACTCCCTATGATTGACCCAAATTTCTCTTTCCAGGGGGAAAAACATGGTCCCTGATTTAGCTTTTTCCATAAGACATACTTAATGAATTTTAAGAAGTGTTTTCTAAGGTGTGCGTCTAATGATGAGCAACTTCGTGATTTTCTAAAATATCTGAACAGTTAAAATGACATGAAAAGCAATGTTACTGGATTTGCTTTTTTGTTTTTATTATTCCATTATCTTGCTACTCTCAAGACTGATATCTGCTTCTTTTATTCAAAAAAGGGGCAGGGAGTGATTAACTCAGAGTGAGGGGGCATGGTAGTAAAGCTTTAGAACCAGATATACTGGACTTGGCCTCCCAGCTCAGTCCCCACTGACTATGCTACCTCAACAGGTGACTTAGCCTCACTGTGCTCGGTTTCTTTATCTATAAAAGGGGATCAATGATTTCTTCATCAGAGTGAGTGGTCATGAGGATTAAGCGAAGTCATAAAAATAAAGAACTTCATAGTGTGCTCAACACATAGAAAGCTTAATAGATGGCAGTTGTATTTTTAATAGCATCTGGAGTTGTATGATAGGAAATAATCCTCACAATACTGTTCTTATTTGATTTAAAGTGAAACTGCAAGTATGTCACAAGAAGTATACTGTTATGTGCTTAACCAGTAAGTTCAGACTTCCTGTCCATTCATTCATTCAACCAAAATTTCTGGAGTACTTGCTGTGTCCCCAGCTTTCCCAGAGCTGATGATCTAGAACAAGGATTAACAAAAACTCTTCTATAAAAATTCAAATGATAATAAATATTTTCCCTTTGAAAACCATTCGCTGCAGCTCCTCAACTCTGCAGCACAGAAGCCCAGAGATGCTGTAACTGCATGTCTGGGAGTGTGTTCCAATAAAACTTTATTTATGAATATAAGCCACAGGTCAGATTTGGTTTGGAGGATTTAGTCTGCCAGTTCCAGAGCTAAAAGTGCCTGGTTGTGGTCCTCAAAGCCTTCTTTATCTATTAGAACGGACTCCAATCTGACTTAGGGAGGATGAGTCAAATGGAAGGCAGCTCTTCTTCCCACCCCAACTACCCAAGCAACCCACGCACTTTTTAGCTCTGGGCTAGCAAACTAAAGCTTCCAAACCAAATCTGGCCTGTGTACAGAACGAGAACCCAAAACAGTCCACAAAGGCAGGCTTTTCAGTCATTAAAAAAACCTTTCGTCTCCAATGCTCCCACCACACAAATGAAAAGATGGAGACCCAGGGAAAAGGAGCCCCATGCAGTGTTCCTCATCACCAGGGAACTCTCAAAACAAGCTAGAACTCAGTCTCTTGTCCCAAAGAGCAGGGTCCTTCCACTAAACCCATGACTCTTTGCAGAAGGAAAAAAGAAAAACAGAGGGAGAGCTTGCAGGGTAAAGTCTACCAAAAGCAGTTGTCCAGAGAAGCTGCAGGCTATGGCAAAAAGCAGAGAACACAGGCTCTTCTTGGCCAAGTAGGGTTTTGCCACAAATAACTCTCTGAAGAGACACAAAATCTTGATTTAAAAAATAACCTAAACACCTGGACCAAGCGTCCCCTTCCCATCTATGACTTCTTTAAAGGCTGGGTCTGTGTCCTTTCATCTCTAGAACTCAGCACTGGATCTAAACAGCTGGCTAAGGAAGAAATGAAGCTCACAATTAATTGCCTATCTGACAGTTTTAGGAGCATAGATCATTAATTTCTGTCCATTCAGGGAAACTCCAGCCACCAGCAGCCCAGTCCCTGGCCATGCTAATCTGGGCTTTTCAGGCACTATGTGAAGGGATGTTTATTTCTTTCCATGCTCAGCCGGAGTTAAAGACAGAAGTGCTCAGAGCACACAGTTATAGTCAGGTGAGCATGAACCAATCTTCCTACCACTCTCTCTAACCTACATTCACTCAAGTTAAAGCAAAGTGTATATTAATCCCAATACCCCACTATCTGCAGCCAGTTGATTCTGCACCCTCTCAACATCTCCTATGTCTCTTAGCGTCAATTATCAGTGACAATTGAGGTTTTTGACACCCATTGGAACTAAGGAGAAGCCAGACAGTATGTGTGAGCGAGCCTCTGAGGTTAACACTCAGAAGCTCTTGCTTTTAGTGGAAGAATAATGTCTTAACTATGATTTACATTTACTTTCTTACAGAAAATAAATTCACTTGCTAAAAATTTAGATTCCATAGGCTAGACATCAAACCATTTGTAGCCCATCATTATATTCCAAAATACCCTCCGTGAGTCCCCAGAAGCCCTGGTTCAGCTAAATGAACTACCAGCCAAACCCCAGGAGGTACCATCTGCTTCACACCACTATGCCTTTGCACATGCAGATCCCTCCATCTGGTCTGCCCCCTTGTCCTCTCTTTTATGGCAATGAATTTTCAATTCCCTTCAACATCCAGCTCAAATACTTTTCTGTGAAATCTTCTCTGATATCCTCAGGACAGTTCATTAGTCCCTCTTCTCCAAAATGGCAACACTTTATGCCATTTATCAAACTACATTATATTATTTAGATTATGTGAAAGTGTCCCCTTCCCATCTATGACTTCTTTAAAGGCTGGGTCTGTGTCCTTTCATCTCTAGAACTCAGCACTGGATCTAAACAGCTGGCTAAGGAAGAAATGAAGCTTACCTTCTACTTCTTTGTGATTCCCTAATGCAAAGAAAAATTCAGAGGTGGACAACTGGAAAGGCAATGACAAAAATGGAGAAAAGAGAATGCTTTAGAATGTTCCCCAAATATCTCTCGACTCCTCTGGCCACTTTCCAAGAAGTAGCATTTTTCCCCCAAACCCACCCAAAGATGTTGTAAGCAAGTCCATTCACCTGCTCATAATTTCCCAACACACCTATACAATGAAAATACACAAAAATTCTCTAAATGGATTTCTCTTTTCTTAATTGAATTTGTGTGTGTGTGTGTGTGTGTGTGTGTGTATGTGTGAACACATTGTGAATGCTTTTCCTTACCTTACACAAACACCTGGCCTTTAAACTCCATTGAACCTGGGCCAGTTGCCTGCATTCCGCCTATTTGTAGTTGGAATCCAAGGGTTGGTGAGTTAAACCACTGATGAAATGTCTTTGTTTTATGAAATTTTCCTTCATAATATGAGTTAACCAGAATTGAACTCTGTGCACCTTCTCTGTCAGCATCTCAAAGCAACTTCTTTGATCTTCCTGTGTGCCTTGCTTTAAGAAAATCCAAAATCTAAAAAGTTAAATATCCAATGAGTTCTTGAGCAAATGATTTTAGTTTACCAAGATTTTTCTTACACAGATATTTTCCATTCCCATCACCTGAAGTGAGGTATGCTCCTAAGCAACTTTCTTTCGTCAAAAGGAAAAGAGCTCATTTGATGAAACTTGATCCTTTCTAGAAGTGGACTCAACTTTTCTGAAGCGCCTTCCTTAGATATAGAGGACAATGACTCAATCTAGATTCTTTGAAGCTCTCTACTCCAGTAGAGTAACAAGTGCAAAGAACATGTAATACACAGGATGATCATTCAGACACAGTTTGGAAGCAGATCAGTCTTTGAAACCAACTCTTCTGGAGTCTCTTGTGCACTACACATAGAGAGGTTTCTGTCCCAGGTACCTCCTGCTGCTTTTCCAGGGAAACTTTGTGTCTTACTTTCTCTTTGCTCCCAATACTCACCATGCAATAAGCATTCATCACACCACAGAATACTCATCACTTGCCAATTTACCTCCCTCTTGACGGCAAAGAGTATATTTCTAGTTTCCTAGTTTCCAGTTTGGCTGATACAAAACGTGACTAATAATCTTCTGAAAGTTTCTAACTGTCCTGACACTACCTTTTCCAGTTCACCTGCAGACTCTGGGACCAGACCTTGCCTGGGACTGGCTATGATCCCA
The DNA here is from genome assembly GCA_004363575.1 of Solenodon paradoxus. Classification (NCBI taxonomy): domain Eukaryota; kingdom Metazoa; phylum Chordata; class Mammalia; order Eulipotyphla; family Solenodontidae; genus Solenodon; species Solenodon paradoxus. Next base: position 1,036 of record RJWH01002445.1, on the reverse strand, counting down.
AAGAAAGCATTTAAGACGCTGAGTGCAGCAGGTGGCCTCGGCATCAACATTCCTTTGTAGTTGAATCCAGGTGGCCCTGGATTATAATTGGCCATGGATCAAGTTGTGTGACATGATGACTATACCTAGCCCGAGGATCCCCAATGATAATTATATTCTTTTGAAGACATCTTATCTTCTCAGAATCTGCTTCACATAGAGTTAAGAACTAGTTCTCTTCTTGGAAATATCTAAATTAAGGTGGCTTATATTCTTTTTAATTAAAAAAATTAAGTCCTATAAATCTGAACAATATAAATTCAGAGCTAATTTTTCTGATAAGAAACTGACATGCATTATAGATTAGCTCATGCATTCTTCCCCTTTCCTTAGTCTCTTTTCTGCCTTTTTCAACTATAGATACTGGAATAAAGCTCAAATTCACAGCCTCCTGTTCAGCTAGAGAGTATCATCTAACACCGTTCTGGCCAATGATATGTAGGTGAAAGTCGCTTAAGATAACTGCTTTCCTAATAGAAGTGTGTGCACTGACTGCTGCTAAAACTATAAGATGATAAAGTAAGTCAGATAGACATTCACTCACTCAATCAACACACATTTGTTAAACACTAAATTACTGAATAATTTAGAATATAAGTGACAAGTTACAAATTACTGAATTAATTAGACTGCTGACCTAGGCTGCCATAACACGAAATCCAAAGTTACAAAAGTTTAAACAAGATTTAAGTGCAAATATTCAGTCCAGAGCTAGAATGACAGCTCAATGAAGAGGATCATCTAATTGTTTCATCTTGCTGCTCCACCATCCTGAGAGTGTTACCTTCATTCATGCAGTTGAAGACAGATCCTGCCTTCCAGCTCAAGAAGGAAAAAACTGGAAAGGGCTCACTGCTTTCTCTTTGAAAGCACAACTCAATTCTGCTCATAGCCCCCTGACAGAATCTGGTCACGTGACCCTATCCAGCTGCAAGAAAGGCTGGGAAAGATGTCCAGTGAGAGCTCCTATTACTATAGGAAGATGAAGATGAAGGAG